>JAXLNO010003700.1:0-15000 GCA_038087875.1 Malacoraja senta
GTATTGATTGGGGATGATCAGCCATGATCACATTGAATGGCGGGTGCTGGCTCGAAGGGACGAATGGTCTACTCCTGCGTCTATTGTCTATTGTCTATTGTCTATTTTCTCCTGTGCTCCAGTTTCCTCCCACACTCCAAAGACATACAAGTTTGTAGGTCAATTGGCTCCAGTAAAGATAGTGTATTATCCTAGTGTGTAGGATTGTGTTAGTACGGGGTGATCGCTGGTCGGTGTGGACTCGGTGGGTTGAATGGGCCTGTTTCCACAGTGTATCTCTAAACTAAGCTAAACTAAACTAAACTAAACTAAACTAAACTAAACTAAGCTAAACGTTATTCCCTTTATCCTGTATCTGTACGCTGTGGACGGCTCGATTGTAATCATGTATTGTCTTTCCGCTGACTGGCTAGGACTCAGCAAAAAGCTTTTCACTGTACCTCGTTATACGTGACAATAAACTGAACTAAACTCTCCTCTTTCTGCAGCTGAAGCATAACTAGTTGCACAACTCAAGCTTCCTAATTCTGCTTATCTGTATGGCCCACTTGCAAAATGTATTGATTTCTCAAGCACTGAATTATTTTTGCACATACAGTGACTCGGCACTTCCAGCTGGAGGGGTTTTACCCTGTATTAAAGCTTTTCCATTTATGAAATGGCGGTGCAGGCTCGAAGGGCCGAATGACCTACTCCTGCACCTATTGTCTATTGTCTGTTGGAAAGGCCCAGGATACTGGCTTTGCACTTCCAGCAGCCTCTCTGCGAAGTCAACCAGCATGATGCACTGGCAATGGCACCCCACAATGGGGAAGAAACTGCGGATAGACACAAAGTGCTGGAGTAACTCAGTGGGACAGGCAGCATCTCTGGAGAGAAGGAATGGGTGACGTTTCCGGTTGAGACCCTTCTTTAGACTGAGGGTCAGGGGAGAGGGAAACGGGAGATACAATAGACAATAGACAATAGACAATAGATGCAGGAGTAGGCCATTTGGCCCTTCGAGCCAGCACCGCCATTCAATGTGATCATGGCTGATCATCCCCAATCAGTACCCCGTTCCTGCCTTCTCCCGTATCCTCTTTCTCCGCTATCTTTAAGAGCCCTATCTAGCTCTCTCTTGAAAGCATCCAGAGAACCTGCCTCCACCGCCCTCTGAGGCAGAAATACAGACGGTGATGTAGAGAGCTATAGAACAAATGGATGAAAGATATGTAACGATGATAAAGGAAACAGGCCATTGTTAGTTGTGGGCTAGGTGAGAATGAGAAGCTGGTGCAACTTGGGTGAGGGAGGGATGGAGAGAGAGGGAATGGAGGAGTTACTTGGTTAGTAAACTGCAGATGCTGGTTTACATGGAAGATAACCACAAAATGTTGGAGTAACTCAACGGGTCAGGCAGCATCTCTGGAGGGAAGGAATACGGTATGGTACTTGATTTGTTACATGTACTGAGGTAGAGTGAGAAACATTGTTGTATACGGTTCAGTACAAGTTTCACTATACATCAGCACTTAGGCACATCATAGATAAGCATCTCAGATACAGTACAAGTGTGTAGCACCAGTACAAGTGGCCACGGTGGCGTAGCGGTAGAGTTGCTGCCTTACAGCGAATGCAGAGCCAGAGACCTGGGTTCGATCCCGACTACGGGTGCTGTCTGTACGGAGTTTGTACATTCTCCCCGTGATCTTTGGTTTCATCCCACAATCCATAGACATACAGGTATTGGCTTGGTAAATGTAAAAATTGCCCCTAGTGGGTATAGGATAGTGTTAATGTGCGGGGATCGCTGGCCAGCGTGGACCTGGTGGGCCGAACTAGCCTGTTTCCATGCTGTATCTCTAAAACTAAAACTAGAAACTTCACTGAGACAGCGTACAGAGTCGCCAGAGACGGCGGCATTTTTAAGTTCCAGTTGTTGTAAGTGCAGGGTTTGAGATATCATATTTCGCTCTCCCCTGACTCTCAGTCTGAAGAAGGGTCTCGACCTGAAACGTCACCCATTCCTTCTGTCCAGAGATGCTGCCTGTGCCGCTGAGTTACTCCAGCATTTTGTGTCTATCATCGGCCCAGAGTTTGATTCTGTTTTTACCCCCCCCGACAACCACAGGTAGAGCCACTGCCTCGCACCAGGTTTGATCCTGACCTGGGGTGCTGTCAGCGTGGAGTTTGCACGTTCACCCAGTGACCATGTGGGATCCCCCTGCTTTATTCCCACACTCCAAAGATGTGCAGGTTGGTCGGTTCATTATCCTCTGTACATTGGTCTGGGAACAATGGAGTGGCAGAATCTAGGGGGGAGTTGATGGGAATGTGGAGAGAATTAAAAAGGCAAGTGTAATAATGGGCGGTTGGCGTGGACTGTTTGGACACTAGCCCATTCCTGCGCTGTATCTCTCTGTAAGTGGCGCAGTGGTAGAGTTGCTGCCTCACAGTGCCAGAGACCCAGGTTCCATCCAGACTACGGGTGCTGTCTGTGCAGAGTTTGTACGTTCTCCCTGTGAAGCACGTGGGTTTTCTTCGGGTGCTCCGGTTTCCTCCACACTCCAAAGACGTGCAGG
Organism: Malacoraja senta; assembly: GCA_038087875.1. Classification (NCBI taxonomy): domain Eukaryota; kingdom Metazoa; phylum Chordata; class Chondrichthyes; order Rajiformes; family Rajidae; genus Malacoraja; species Malacoraja senta. Next base: position 2,565 of record JAXLNO010003700.1, read on the forward strand.
TTTGTGGGGAATTGTGTATAGGGAGAAAGCAGGAATGGGGCGCTGATTTCGGATGATCAGCCATGGTCATATTGAATGTCTCGAAGGGCCGAATGGCCTAGTCCTGCACCTATTTTTTCTATGTAAGTTAATTGGATTCAGTAAATAAAAATTGTAAAAGTGTCGCAGGTGCAGGATAGTGTCAGTGTGCGGGGCGATCGCTGGTCAGCATGGGCTCAGAGAGCCACAGGGCCTGTTTCCGTGCTGTATCTCTAAACTAAACTAAACTAAACCTAAGCTAAACTGTATCATGCATTGCCAAAACATTTGGTCTACCAGCTACAAATATTGTTTAAAAAGGAACTGCAGATGCTGGTTCAGACCAAAGATAGACAAAAATGCTGGAATAACTCGGTGGGACAGGTAGCATGTTTCGGTTCGAGACACTTCAAGGGTCTCGACTCGAAACGTCACCCATTCCTTCTCTCCAGAGATGCTGCCTGTCCCGTTGAGTTACTCCAACATTTTGCGTCCACCTTCAATTTAAACCAGCATCTGCAGTTCTTTCCCACACATTTTGTTAGCTACAAGTATTGTTGGACTTAGAGAATTACACAACCATGCTACTGGGAGAAGTTAGAGCCTAGTTAACCATTCAACAGGACACATAAATAATGAAGATAGACACAAAATGCTGGAGTAACTCAGCGGGGTCAGGCAGCATCTCTGGAGAGAAGGAATAGGTGACGTTTCGTGTCGAGACCCTTCTTCAGACTGATGTCAGGGGAGAGGGAAACGAGAGATATAGACGGTGATGTAGAGAGATATAGAACAGATGAATGAAAGATATGCAAAAAAGTAACGATGATAAACCAGCATCTGCAGTTCCTTCCTAACACAAATAATAGTTAAGGATAAGGAAACGAGACGATGATGTTATCCCTAACCAGTCTGAAGAAGGTCTCCACCCGAAACGTCACCCGTTCCTTCCCTCCAGAGATGCTGCCTGTCCCCGCTGAGTTACTCCAGCTTTTTTGTGTCTATCTTCGGTTGAAACCAGCATCTGCGGTTCCTTCCTACCAACCTAAATAATGGTTGGCCTGATAACTATTCTGAGGATCGTTGGTGTTCTTCTTATTTTATTCTTTTTTTAGGTCTGAAAATGTTAAAAACAGATGTTTTGGTAATCCATCTTAAGATCAGCAGACAGTGGTAGTACTGGGCCTGGGCTTTGGAGTGGCGAATGTTTAATAGTTGTGAGATAAAGCCACTAAGTTAAGTAGCCTCACCACAACAGGCCTGGTGTAAATCCAGCTGTCTCACACCCACAGTAACGAGACCAGCATTCTTCACCATTCACACAAACGTACTCCACAATATCTGTAGTAGATAATTGAACAAACCAGCATTAATTCCTTGCAGCCAATTCTTTCTTTTATTTACATAAATGAATACATATTCTCTCGTACTCCCGCAACTGGCTAACCCACAATCACAGGGTACGGTGATTTTATCCGTGTGCAGTCCAATGACTGTGCCTGTGGCTTGGTGATGTGATGGTGCAAAGGTGGGGAGAGCATGTTCAAATATTCCCTCTCCCATCCAGAGAGGCATCCAGCACCTTCACAAGTTCACGAGTTATTGGAGTAGACCACTCGGCCCATCCAGTCTACTCCGCCATTCAACCATGGCTGATCGCTGCCTCCTAATCCCATTTTCCTGCCTTCTTCCCATAACCCTTGACACCCGTTCTAATAAAAAAATTGTCTTCCTCTGCCTTAGAAATATCGACTGACTTGGCCTCCACAGCCCTCTGTGGCAATATGTTCCACAGATTAACTACCCTCTGACTAAAGAAGTTCCTCCTCACCACCTTTCTAAAAGAGCGGCCTTTAAATCTGAGGCTGTGACCTCTGGTCCTAGACTCTCCCACCAGTGGAAACATCCTCTCCACGTCCACTCTATCCAGGCCTTTCATTATTCTGTAAGTTTCAATGAGGACCCTCTCCAGAGCCAGCACAACCCTTCCTCAGATATGGGGCCCAAATTTGGTCACAGTTCTCAAAATGCAGCCTGACCAGCGCCTTATAGAGCCTCAGCATCACATCTCTGTTTTGTATTCTAGTCCTCTTGATATAAATGCTAGCATTGAATTTGCCCTTCCTACTTCAGACTAAATGTGTAGGAAGGAACTGCAGATGCTGGTTTACACCAAAGGTGGACACAAAATGCTGGAGTAACTCAGCGGGACGGGCAGCGTCTCTGGATAGAATGAATGGGTGATGTTTTTGGATCGAGGCCCCTTTTTCAGACTGAGAGTCAGGGGAGAGGGAGACACAGAGATATGGAAGGGTAAGGTGTGAAAACACCAGATCACAGGGGACGATGATCAAGATAATGTAGAATGGTACATTGTCAGCGGAAGGGAAGGTGACAACAAGGCATACAATCAGTAGTATTTAATCAGGAGGATATTCTGCTGGGACAGAATTCGTGGTATGGTCCCACTGCCTTGAGATGCCTGCTTAGTTTAGCCTAGGTTAGAGATACAGCGTGGGAACCGGCCCTTCAGCCCACCGAGTCTGCACATTAGTTCAGTTTAGTTGAACACTAAGTGTAGGGCGGCACGGTGGCGCAGTGGTAGAGTTGCTGCCTTACAGCATTTGCAGCGCCAGAGTCCCGGGTTCGATCCCGACCATGGGTGCTGTCTCCCTGGTTTTCTCCGACATCTTCAGTTTCCTCCCACACACACTCCAAAGATGTACAGGTTTGTAGGTTAATTGGCTGGTTGTAAATGTAAATTGTCCCTTGTGTGTGTCAGATAGTGTTGATGTGTGGGGTGATCGCTGGTCGGCACGGACTCAGTGGGCCGAAGGGCCTGTTTCCACTCTGTTTCTCTAAACTACCCTACACACACTATGGACAATTTTGAAACATGAATAGGCAATGTTTCAGGTCGGGATATTTAATTTAAAAAAAGACACAAAGTGCTGGAGTAACTTAGCAGGCCAGACAGCATCTTAGATTAGTTTAATTTAGAGATACAGTGTGGAAACAGGCCTCTTCGGCCCACCGTATCCACGCCGACCAGTGATCACCCATGGACTGGTATAATCCTGCACCCTAGGGACAATTTTACAGAAGCCAATTAACCTACAAACCTGCATGTCTTTGGAGTGTGGGAGGAAACCGAAGATCTCTCAGAGAAAACCACACAGGTCACGGGGAGAACGTACAAACTCCGTACAGACTGCACCGGTAGTCAGGATCGAACTCGAGTGTCTAGCGCTGTGAGGCAATAGTTGTACCACTGTTCCGCCTGCTGTAGAGACGAGAGTCCGTCTCCGAAGCACATAGCACAGAAGGATTCCTGCTGCCTTGTAGACCAGGGGGGCTTTGTGCTTGATCTTCCAACACCCATTTCCAAATTCAAGCCAATGTTGAAGGCAGCGGTGAAGTTCGTCACCCTCACTGAGTCACACACGGCTTGCGAGATGTGGGAAATGGTCCATGGGCTCACCGCGGACCTTTTACTGCCAGGAGGAAGTGTTGTGCGGCGGGGGGCGGGTTGGCAAAGGACCTTCGACATGAGAATGCTGAGTTTAAGCCGCATCTACCCATATGCCTCATTGGAAGTGTTACCAGCGACTTGGAACGCAATCTCCAGAGCACACATAGGCAAGTGTCATTCTCCAGGCTTAGAGTCAGAGTTGTACAGCCACATCTTTCTCCACCTTTTCTTTTTAACTATCTAGCTAAATGTCTCTTCAAGGTAGTACAGTGAGTTTGAGTTTAGTACAGCTCCCCCGTGACCGCGTGGGTTTTCTCCGGGTGCTCCGGTTTCCTCCCACACTCCAAAGGCGTGCAGGTTTGTAGGTTAATTGACTTGGTCTTGGTAAATTGTCCCTAGTGTGTAGGATAGTACTGGTGTGTGGGGATCGCTGGTCGGCACGGACTTGGTGGGCCGAAGGGCCTGTTTCTGTGTTTATCTCTAAAACGAAACAAAACTAATCCTTTGTCTGCATTTTCTCTGGTCACATCATACTATACATGGGTGGAGTTTATTGTCACGTGTATCGAGGTACAGTGAAAAGCTTTCGTTGTGTGCTATCCAGATTCTGCCACCTCCTCTAGATGCAGTTTCCAGATATCAACCACTCTCAGGTGAAGAAAATTGCCCCCAAATCTCCTTCTGATCAACTTAAATCTATTTAGTTTAGAAAGGAACTGCAGATGCAGGTTTAAACCAAAGATAGACACAAAAGGTATCTCAGCGGGACAAGTAACCCTTGCATCCCCCTCTCTCTCCATCCCTCCCCCACCCAAGTCACACTAGCTTCACTCGCCTTGTTGAGTCTCATTGTCTGTAACTGGTTTTCACCTAGCCCCTCGCTCACAATGGCTTGTTCATTGTTACTACTGTTTGTTACTCTTTTACTTTTACATCGATACTTTTTTGCATATCTTTAAACCATTTGTTCTATATCTCTCTATATCACTGTCTATATCCCTCCTTTCCCTTTCCGCAGGCTCTCAGTCTGAAGAAGCGTCTCGACCCGAAATGTCACTATATTCCTTTTCTCTGGAGATGCTGCCTGTCCCACTGAGACAGTTACTCCAGCACTTTGCATCTGTCTGCTTTATTTAGTTTGGAGATACAGGGTGAAAACAGGCTCAGGGGCCCACTGAGTCTGCACCGACCACCCGAACATTTACACTAGTTCTATGAGCAAAGGGGAAGATACAGAGTGCAGAATGTAGTTCTCAGCATTGTAATCACGAGTACTGCCTCACCAACATAGAAACATAGAAAATAGGTGCAGGAGTAGGTCATTGAGCTGATCATCCAACTCAGTATCCTGTACCTGCCTTCTCTCCATACCCCCTGATCCCTTTAGCCACAAGGGCCACATCTAACGCCCTCTTTAATATAGCCAATGAACTGGCCTCAACTACTTTCTGTGGCATCTTGTACAATTGTAACATCACATACAACTGTAAACCAACTTCTATACACAACTTTAGATTTAAGTTTATTATTGTCACATGTACCAAGGTACAGTGCAAGGCTTTGCATCCAATCAGTTCAGATAATACTTCACATCTAAACAATTCAAACTCCAGTCCAACAGGTAGAGCAAAGGGGAAGATACTGAGTGCAGAATATACTTCTCAGCATTGTAGCGCATCAGTTCCACAGACAAAGTCCAATGTCCGCAATGGGGTAGAGGTGAATGGGACAGTACCCTAGCTTATGGGAGGACCGTTCAGAACCCTGATAACAGAGGGGAAGAAGCTGTTTCCGAGTCTGGTGGTGCGGGCTTTCATGCTTCTGTATCTTCTGCCTGACGGGAGAGGGAATGACCGGGGTTGGGCAAGTCCTTGATCAAGATTTGTATGGAGTCAAGGTCATACAGCACGGAAACAGGCCCTTCAGCTGTACTCATCCACGCTGACCAAGATGTCCCATCTAATCCAGTCCCATTTGCCCGCGTTAGGCCCAAATCCCTCTAAGCCTTTCCAGAGCATGTACCTGTCCAAATGTCCTTTAAAATGCTGCTCTCGTACCTGCCTCAACCATTTGCTCCAGCAGCTTGTTCCATATACCCACCCTCTGTGTGGAAACATTGTTCTGTGTGAAACTGTGTCTTTGTCCAAAAGGGGGAGATGATGTTTGACTTTTTAATATTATTGTGAAAGCTTCTCTTGACAAAGTTGAATAATTGAAGTGAAGTGCGTTTTAGACATATCACTGATTAATTGCTTGTCTACATTGACATATGTTACTTGACCTTCTTCATGTCATCAACGCTCTGATTTTGCTACAAGCAGCGGTCCACTTTAAAGATACTGCATGGAAACAGGCCCAAACGCAGGCTGGTGCGACTAGTGTAGCTGGGACATGTTGGCCGGTGCGGGCAAGGTGGGCCGAAGGGCCTGTTTCCACACTGTGTCACTCTATGACTCTTGGTCCTTCGGCCCACCACGTCTGTGCCAACCAGCGATCACCCATTCACACTAGTTCTACATTGTCCCACTTTCTCATCCAGTCCCAACATACTAGGGGGCAATTTACAGAGGGCCGATTAACCTGCAATCCCGCACGTCTTTGGGATGTGGGAGGAAACCGGAGCATCCGGAGGAAACCCATGCGGTCACGGGGACAATAGACAATAGACAAAAGACAACAGGTGCAGGAGTAGACCATTTGGCCCTTCGAGCCAGCACCGCCATTCAATGTGATTATGGCTGATCATCCCCAATCAGTACCCCGTTCCTGCCTTCTCCCCATATCTCCTGACTCTGCTATTTTTAAGAGCCCTATCTAGCTCTCTCTTGAAAGTATCCAGAGAACCTGCCTCCACCGCCCTCTGAGGCAGAGAATTCCAGACTCATCACTCTCTGTGAGAAAAAGTGTTTCCTCATCTCCGTTCTAAATTGCTTACTCCTTATTCTTAAACTGTGGCCCCTGGTTCTGGACTCCCCCAACATGCCAACGGGGGAACGTGCAAACTCCACACACACACACACACACATGGACGGCACCCGAGGTCAGGATCGAACTCGGGACGCCGGCGCAAGGAGGCAGCGGCACTGCCCATTGTGCCACTGTGTGCCACCCTCAGTCGAATTGAACTGATGGCTCCTAAATCAGAATGGTCGGGGATTCAGGTCTTGTCGGTGAACGGTGGAATATCAGGAGTGTAGCTTCCCAGACAGAACACCAAGCCCAGCCCTTCTGCCCAGAACAGTGGATGTAGAGATCAAACAAGCAGAGAGAAATCCTCCCTTGGCACCTCCATTCACCTCTCGATTAACATCACTGAAGTGGATGATTTGTTCACTATCACGTTGCTGTTGGTGGGAGTTTAATGCCAGCAGGTTGATCGCTGTGTTCAATTTGCTGCAACAATAATTATGTTTCAGAAGTAGATCATTGCTTCTAAAGTGCATTGGGAAAGCAGAGGCTGTGAAAGGCACTGCCGTTCTCACCTCACAGACAGGCACGGCTAGTTAACTGTGAACACTTATTACTGGGCCCCGTATCTGAGGAAGGATGTGCTGGCTCTGGAGAGGGTCCAGAGGAGGTTTACAAGAATGATCCCAGGAATGAGTGGGTGAGCATATGATGAGCTCTGGGCCTGTACTCGCTGGAGTTTACAAGGTTGAGGCTTACAGAATAATGAAAAGCATAGATAGACTGGATGTGGAGAGGATGTTTCCACTGGTGGGAGAGTCTCGGACTAGAGGTCATAACCGCAGAATAAAAGGACGTTCCTTTAGGATGGAGATGAGGAGGAATTTCTTTAGTCAGGGGGTGGTGAATCTGGGTGGAATTCATTGCCACAGACGGCTCTATTCCTGATTCTTCCCAGTAGTTATCAGGCAACTGAAGATAGACAAAAATACTGGAGAAACTCAGCGGGTGAGGCAGCATCTATGGAGCGAATGAAATAGGCAACGTTTCGGGACGAAACCCTTGTTCAGACAACTATCAGGCAACTGAACCATCCTACCACAACTAGAGAGCAGTCCAGCACTACTATCTACCTCATTGGTGACCCTCGGACTATCTTTGATCGGACTTTGCTGGCTTTACCTTGCATGAAATGTTATTCCCTTATCATGTATCTGTACACTGTAAATGGCTCAATTGTAATCACGTATTGTCTTGCCGCTGACTGGTTAGCACGCAACAAAAGCTTTTCACTGTACCTCAGTACACGTGACAATAAACTAAACTGCATTGAACTGACCAAATGAAGGATGTTGCCAGGACTTAAGGGTCTGAGCTACTGGAAAAGGTTGAGTAGGCTGGGACTCTATTCCTTGGAGTGCATGAGGATAAGGGGTGATCTTATAGAGGTGTACAAAATCATGAGAGGAATAGATCAGGTAAATGCACAGAGTCTCTTGGCCAAAGCAGGGGAATCGAGGACCAGAGGACATAGGTTTAAGGTGAGGAGGGGACAAATGTAATAGGAACCTAAGGGGTATTTTTTTCACACAATAGGTGGTGGGTTTATGGAACGAGCTGCCAGAGGAGGTCGTTGAGACAGAGCTATTCTAACGTTTCAGAAACAGTTAGACAGGTACATGGATTGGACAGGTTTAGAGGGATATGGGCCAAACGGAGGTGGGTGGATCTAGTGTAGATGGGGCATGTTGGCTGGTGTGAACAAGTTGGGCCGAAGGGCCTGTTTCCGCACTGCATCACTCTATGACTCTGTGACCCTGGTGTCACCTGTGCTAATGCCCTCGTCTGGAATGAACCGAACGAGGCAGAGTCGTGCGGCTTTGTAAGTTAATTTGCCTCGCAGCGCCAGAGACCCGGGCTCGATCCTGACCTCGGGAACTGTCTGGGTGTGGAGTTTGCATGTTCTCCCTGTGGCCGAGTGGGTCTCCTCCGGGTGCCCCCAGTCTCCTCCCGCTCTCCAAAGACAATGATACCTTCTTGTCCCATCTACCGAGGTACAGTGGAATGCTTTGATTCGCAAACAACCCGGTAAAATCATACAGCAGACCTCACCTAGACAGTACACAAGATAAAGATGTTGGAAGGAACTGCAGATGCTGGTTTACACCGAAGATGGACACAAAATGCTGGAGTAACTCTGCGGGACAGGCAGCATCTGACACAATACGTGCGGGTTTGTAGATGAATTGGTCCTCTGTAAATTGCCCACAGTGTGTATATCATGATGCAGGTCTATAGGTCTGTAGTTAGAGAGAGATAACGTTTCGGGCCAAAACCCTTCTTCGGACTGATGGAGGGTGGGGGGAAGAAAGGAAACAGGAAGAGGAGGTGCCCGAGGGCTGAGGGAGAGCTGAGAAGGGGAGGAGACAGCAAGGGCTACCGGAAATTGGAGAATTCAATGTTTCTGCCGCTAGGGTGCAGACTGCCCAAGCGGAATATGAGGTGCTGCTCCTCCAATTTCCGGTGGTGCTCACTCTGGCCATGGAGGAGGCCCAGGACAGAAAGGTCGGATTTGGGATGGGAGGGGGAGTTGAAGTGCTGAGCCACCGGGAGATCAGGTTGGTTAATGCGGACCGAGCTGAAGAAGGGTTTCGGCCCGAAACATTGCCTATTTCCTTCGCCTCCATAGATGCTGCTGCACCCGCTGAGTTTCTCCAGCACTTTTGTCTACCTTTTATAGGACTGTAGTTAGGCCTCATTTGGAGTATTGCGAGCATTTCAGGATGGATGTGGAGGCTTTGGAAAAAGTGCAGAGGAGGTTTACCAGAATGATGCCTGGATTAGAGGGTATTAGTTACAGGGAGAGGTGGGACAGACTTGGATTGTTTTCCCTGGAATGCTGGCGGTTGAGAGGCCTGATAAAAGTATATAACATTATGACAGGCACGTTCTCCCTGTGACCACGTGGGTAAACTAAACTAAACTGCAGGGACATGGATTATATGTAGACAGATAAGAGTTGGTTTAGTTTAGTTTAGAGTTCAGAGATATAGCATGGAAACAGGCCCTTCGGCCCACAGAGTCCGTACTGACCGAAGATCCCCGCACATTAACACTACCCTACACATATTAGGGACAATTTTACATTTACACCAAGCCAATTAACCTACAAACCTGTACGTCTTTGGCATGTGGGAGAAAATTAAAGATCTCGGAGAAAACCCCACGCAGGTCACGGGGAGAACATACAAACTCCGTACAGACAAGCACCCGTAGTCAGGATCGAACCGGGGTCTCTGGCGCTGTGAGGCAGCAACTCTACCGCTACGCCGCTGTGCCGCCCGGTTTCTCCCGGGTAAATTAAACCAAACTAAACTAAACGGGAGGGATATGGATTATGTGCAGGCAGATAAGAGTTGGTCTTGGTATCATGTTGGGCACAGACACTGTGGGCCGAAGGGCCTGTTCCTGTTCTGTGCTCTATAAGGTCATAATGCCATAAGTTCATATGGATTAGGAGTATAATTAGGCCATTCGGTCTATGCCACCATTCAATTATGGCTATTTGTCTCTCCCTCCTAACCCCATTCTCCTGCCTTCTCCTCATAACTCCTGACACCCATACTAATCAAGAAGCTATCTATCTCTGCCTTAAAAAATATCCATTGACTTGGCCTCCACAGCCTTCTGTGGCAATGAATTCCACAGATTCACCACCCTCTGACTAAAGAAATTTCTCCTCATCTCCTTCCTAAAAGAATATCCTTTAATTCTGAGGCTGTGACCTCTGGTCCTAGACTGTCCCACTAGTGGAAACATCCAATGATGGACCCCATAGATAGACCCTATGTATAAAGGGTGTAGGCAAGGAACTGCAGATGCTGGTTTAAATCGAAGATAGACACAAAAAGCTGGAGTAAAAGCGGGACAGGCAGCGTCTCTGGGGAGAAGGAATGGGTGAGGTTTCGGGTCGAGACCCTTCGTCAGACTGTCTATAAAGGCTGTTGGTGAACTGCAACATCTGCCTCTCCCTGTCCCTTTAAAAGCCTCCAGTGCCGGCTGCAAAGTCTGGCAGAAGCAAGCCTTTGCCGTTTGTGAGCAAGCTGCTTCAGATTACGTCATCGCCTCCACTTGCCCATGTGTCAGGCTGATTTTGTTAATATACAGAATTGACGATTTAAATTATTGCCACAGGTCCCGGTGGGATGGCAGGCAGCAGCTGCACCCGATCAGCTGTTGGGTACCAGAGACCCTCTCTGCTCTTGTGCAGCCCTGGATAGTGGGGAGTTCCTGCCTCCTACCACAGTTTTGTTGGTCCATGAAATCCATCCCCCCCCCCCCCTCCATGGCAGCACATCAGAGATGCCAAGAGCTAAAGGTGGCATCGATCGACTGTGCTGAAGGGGGGGGGGGGGGTGGGGGCGGTGAACTCTCGCTCCAGAGTGGCGCAGCATGGCAGTCAAGCAAGGGGAACGGCATTGCCCTTCTCCACGTGCCCTGTTGACTGCCGTGCCATGGAGCAAACTGCTGGCACAGGTGAGGCACACTGGCACCTGTGAGTCACACGTGCATGAGTGTCACACTTGCACAGGTGTGTCACACTGGCATAAGACTGTCACTCTGGCACGAGTGTGTCTCACTGACACATGTGGGTCTCACTTGCACCAGTGTGTCACATTAGCTTGGGCCTGTCTCATTGGCATGGGGGTATCACACTGGCACTACTGAACACTTATTCTGTGTGTAAGGAAGACCCTTGTAATGGAGGTTCAGAGTGAGTGAGTGAGTGAGTGAGTGTGATGAGTGAGTGAGAGTGAGTGAGTGAGAGTGTGAGTGAGAGTGAGTGAGTGAGAGTGTGAGAGTGTGAGTGAGAGTGAGTGAGTGAGTGAGCAAGAGTGAGTGAGTGAGTGAGTTAGTGTGAGTGAGTGAGACTGAGTGTGAGTGGAGTGAGAGTGAGTGAGTGAGAGTGAGTGAGTGAGACTGAGTGTGAGTGAGTGAGTGAGAGTGAGTGAGTGAGAGTGAGTGAGTGAGAGTGAGTGTGAGTGAGTGAGTGAGTGAGTGAGTGTGAGAGTGTGAGTGAGAGTGAGTGAGTGAGTGAGCAAGAGTGAGTGAGTGAGTGAGTTAGTGTGAGTGAGTGAGACTGAGTGTGAGTGAGTGAGTGAGAGTGAGTGAGTGAGAGTGAGTGAGTGAGACTGAGTGTGAGTGAGTGAGTGAGAGTGAGTGAGTGAGAGTGAGTGAGTGAGAGTGAGTGTGAGTGAGTGAGTGAGTGAGTGAGTGTGAGAGTGTGAGTGAGAGTGAGTGAGTGAGTGAGGGGACTGAGTGTGAGTGAGTGAGACTGAGTGTGAGTGAGTGATGAGAGTGAGTGAGTGAGAGTGAGTGAGAGTGAGTGTGAGTGAGTGAGTGAGTGAGTGAGTGTGAGAGTGTGAGTGAGAGTGAGTGAGTGAGTTAGTGAGTGAGGATGAGTGTGAGTGAGTGAGTGAGAGTGAGTGAGTGAGAGTGAGTGAGTGAGAGTGAGTGAGTGAGAGTGAGTGAGAGTGGTGAGTGAGTGAGTGTGTGTGAGAGTGTGAGTGAGAGTGAGTGAGTGTAGTGAGTGAGTGAGAGTGTGAGTGAGTGAGTGTGAGTGGAGTGAGTGAGTGAGTGAGTGTGAGAGTGGTGAGTGAGTGAGTGAGTGAGTGAGTGAGTGAGTGTGTGGAGAGTGATGAGTGAGTGTGTTGAGTGAGTGAGAGTGAGTGAGTGAGTGTGTGTGAGAGTGTGAGAGTGTGAGTGAGTGAGTGAGTGAGTGTGTGTGAGTGAGAGTGAGTGAGTGAGTGTGTGTGAGAGTGTGAGAGTGTGAGTGAGTGAGTGAGTGAGTGAGTGAGTGTGAGAGTGAGTGAGTGAGTGAGTGAGTGAGTGAGTGAGTGATGAGTGAGAGTGAGTGAGTGAGTGAGTGAGTGAGTGAGTGAGTGTGTGTGAGTGTGAGAGTGTGAGTGAGTGAGTGAGTGAGTGAGTGAGTGAGTGAGTGAGTGAGTGAGTGAGTGTGAGAGTGAGTGAGTGAGTGAG
>JAXLNO010003701.1:0-24684 GCA_038087875.1 Malacoraja senta
TGGAATCGGTATGGGTAGAGCTGCGAAACACTAAGGGGCAGAAAACGCTGGTGGGTGTTGTGTACAGGCCACCTAGCAGTAGTAGTGAAGTTGGGGATGGCATCAAACAGGAAATTAGAAATGTGTGCGACAAAGGCAAAACAGTTATAATGGGTGACTTCAATCTACATATAGATTGGGTGAATCAAATTGGCAGGGGTGCTGAGGAAGAGGATTTCTTGGAATGTATGTGGGATAGTTATCTAAATCAACATGTAGAGGAACCAACGAGAGAGCAGGCTATTTTAGACTGGGTATTGAGTAATGAGGAAGGGTTAGTTAGCAGTCTTGTTGTACATGCCCCCTTGGGTAAGAGTGACCATAATATGGTTGAGTTCTTCATTAGGATGGAGAGTGACATTGTTAATTCAGAAACAATGGTTCTGAACTTAAAGAAAGGTAACTTTGAGGGTATGAGACATGAATTGGCCATGATTGACTGGCAATTAATTCTAAAAGGGTTGACGGTGGACATGCAATGGAAGACATTTAAAGACTGCATGGATGAACTACAAAAATTGTTCAGGGAAGGTAGTGCATCCGTGGATAACAAGGGAAATCAGGGATGGTATCAAAGCGAAAGATGATGCGTACAAATTAGCCAGAAAAAGCAGCATACCAGAGGACTGGGAGAAATTCAGAGACCAGCAGAGGAGGACAAAGGGCTTAATTAGGAAAGGAAAAATAGATTATGAAAGAAAACTGGCAGGGAACATAAAAACTGACTGCAAAAGTTTTTATAAATATGTAAAAAGAAAGAGATTAGTTAAAACAAATGTAGGTCCCTTGCAGTCAGAAACAGGTGAGTTGATCATGGGGAACAAGGATATGGCGGACCAATTGAATAACTACTTTGGTTCCGTCTTCACTAAGGAAGACATAAATAATCTGCCGGCAATAGCAGGGGACCGCGGGTCAAAGGAGTTGGAGGAATTGAGTGAAATCCAGGTTAGTCGGGAAGTGGTTTTGGGTAAATTGAATGGATTAAAGGCCGATAAATCCCCAGGGCCAGATAGGCTGCATCCCAGAGTACTTAAGGAAGTAGCTCCAGAAATAGTGGATGCATTAGTAATAATCTTTCAAAATTCTTTAGATTCTGGAGTAGTTCCTGAGGATTGGCGGGTAGCAAACGTAACCCCACTTTTTAAGAAGGGAGGGAGAGAGAAAACGGGGAATTACAGACCAGTTAGTCTAACATCGGTAGTGGGGAAACTGCTAGAGTCAGTTATTAAAGATGGGATAGCAGCACATTTGGAAAGTGGTGAAATCATTGGACAAAGTCAGCATGGATTTACGAAAGGTAAATCATGTCTGACGAATCTTATAGAATTTTTCGAGGATGTAACTAGTAGCGTGGATAGGGGAGAACCAGTGGATGTGGTGTATCTGGACTTCCAGAAGGCTTTCGACAAGGTCCCACATAAGAGATTAGTATACAAACTTAAAGCACATGGCATTGGGGGTTCAGTATTGATGTGGATAGAGAACTGGCTGGCAAACAGGAAGCAAAGAGTAGGAGTAAACGGGTCCTTTTCACAATGGCAGGCAGTGACTAGTGGGGTACCGCAAGGCTCAGTGCTGGGACCCCAGCTATTTACAATATATATTAATGACCTGGATGAGGGAATTGAAGGCAATATCTCCAAGTTTGCGGATGACACTAAGCTGGGGGGCAGTGTTAGCTGTGAGGAGGATGCTAGGAGACTGCAAGGTGACTTGGATAGGCTGGGTGAGTGGGAAAATGTTTGGCAGATGCAGTATAATGTGGATAAATGTGAGGTTATCCATTTTGGTGGCAAAAACAGGAAAGCAGACTATTTTCTAAATGGTGGCCGACTAGGAAAAGGGGAGATGCAGCGAGACCTGGGTGTCATGGTACACCAGTCATTGAAAGTAGGCATGCAGGTGCAGCAGGCAGTGAAGAAAGCGAATGGTATGTTAGCTTTCATAGCAAAAGGATTTGAGTATAGGAGCAGGGAGGTTCTACTGCAGTTGTACAGGGTCTTGGTGAGACCACACCTGGAGTATTGCGTACAGTTTTGGTCTCCAAATCTGAGGAAGGACATTATTGCCATAGAGGGAGTGCAGAGAAGGTTCACCAGACTGATTCCTGGGATGTCAGGACTGTCTTATGAAGAAAGACTGGATAGACTTGGTTTATACTCTCTAGAATTTAGGAGATTGAGAGGGGATCTTATAGAAACTTACAAAATTCTTAAGGGGTTGGACAGGCTAGATGCAGGAAGATTGCTCCCGATGTTGGGGAAGTCCAGGACAAGGGGTCACAGCTTAAGGATAAGGGGGAAATCCTTTAAAACCGAGATGAGAAGAACTTTTTTCACACAGAGAGTGGTGAATCTCTGGAACTCTCTGCCACAGAGGGTAGTCGAGGCCAGTTCATTGGCTATATTTAAGAGGGAGCTAGATGTGGCCCTTGTGGCTAAAGGGATCAGAGGGTATGGAGAGAAGGCAGGTACGGGATACTGAGTTGGATGATCAGCCATGATCATATTGAATGGCGGTGCAGGCTCGAAGGGCCGAATGGCCTACTCCTGCACCTAATTTCTATGTTTCTATGTTTCTATGTATGAAATATTGGCAGCTGGAACAGATGGCAAAGCTGTGCGTGGTGCGATGCCAGGTACCTGGGAAAAGTGACTGTTAGTGTTTGTTGGGCGGAGCTTGTTTTGGCTCAACAACGTGGTTGTTTGAGCTTCCCATGTTTCTTTAGAGTCACTCCTAGATTAGTTTCGTGATACAGCCCCTTCGGCCCATCAGGTCCGTGCCGACCAGCGATCCCCGCACATTAACACTATCCTACACACACTAGGGACAATTTACATTTTTACCAAGCCAATTAACCTACAAACCCGTACGTCTTTGGAGTGTTGGAGGTGACCGAAGACCTCGGAGAAAACCCACGCAGGTCACGGGGAGAATGTACAAACTCCTTACAGACAGCACCCGTAGTCGGGATCGAACCCGGGTCTCCGGCACTGCAAGCGCTGTAAAGCAGCAACTCTACCGCTGCGCCACCGTGCCTGCTACCGTGCCTGCCCTCTCTGCTTTAAGACTGCCTTGGCTGATAAGATCTGAAGAAACCAAGGTTGGGAATAGGGACTGTGGCCAGTGAGTCTCAGCAGAAAAATCAAAGCCAATATTCCAAATTCAAATTATTGTGTTGCTGGTCATTTAAACAAATTAATCAATAATTCTAATGAACTTAAATGTACTTTGCATCAGTGGGAAATACATCATGGACAACTAGACCAGTCATAAAGTTAACAGATTAATTGCATTTTGTACATTTTGGAGCACTCATGTTTAATACAGAACCAAATATCAAGATTTTCATGTTAATTAACCTGGTGTGTCCGCAACTTATAAAAACATGTATATTGTATAGTTTATTTTAAAATAAACTTACCTTGTATTTTGATGTGCTTATTCCAAAACAAAGTTTTCATTAACATTTTGATTTGCTGCATGTCAGGTAATTTAAAATCCATTTGGCGGATGTTATTTTCTGTTCAATAGTTAGTCAATGTTTGAAGAATAATAATGGAATGACTATGGCTTTGGAATTGGCAGTCATTAGGAAACTGCATGAAATGGTTCAAATGAAGGAATAGCACAATGAAATAATGCCTGTAGCACAAACACTTTATTAACGTTGATGACGTTTTTCATTCATGTTATACCAAAATTGCATCAGGAGGAGATTAACTTTTGGGACTACACCAGCCTGTATGGCATCAGGACATTGTATGAATATCAATATTCAAAACAGAGCTGTGAATGTATGTCAACAAATATATAAACAAGGAGCAGAAGTAGGTGATTTGACCCCATGAATCTGCTTGGTAAATAAGATCATGGGTGAATTGATTATAACCATAATATTTCATTCATGTCTGCTTGTGTTAAATTTCTCTCCCTTGTTCATCAAGAATATATCTGCTTTAAAAATATGTTCATTCCCCTTTGAGGAAGAATGTTCCAAAGTCTTATAACCCTCTGAGTGGAAAAAAAATCATCTAATCTCTGTTTTAAATGTGTTACATTTACAAAGGTACAGAGAACAGCTTTGTTTTGTATGCTATCCAAACAGATCAGATTTACCAGTTATAGGTACAATCAAGTTACTCAAGGTCAATTTACAACGCAAAATGGAAAGCAAAGAGTGCAGAGTATAGATCTGAGCATTGTACCGCTTCAGTTCCCTAGACAAAGTCTAATATCCACATTGGGGTAGAAGTGAATTGAACATAGAGCATAAAACAATACAGCAAAGGAATGGGCCCTTCAGCCAACATGATGCGTAGTTCAACTGATCTCATCTGTCTGTACATGATCCATATCCCTCCATTCCCTTGATATCCCATGTCAATCCAAATGAATATTAAATGTCACTAATATAATAATAAATAATAATAATAATAATACATTTTATTTATGGGCACCTTTCAGGACTCTCAAGGACACCTTACAGTTAAAACAAGCATGAAACAAAAGCAACATATACAGCAACAATACACAATTTGGAGATACAACATATCTGCTCCCCTTATAGCAATGCCCTCTAATCTTGGATATTTCCATACTGGGAAAAAGATTCTGTGTCTATAAATTATACATAATTATCATATAAATTACACACATAATGGAATGAGTAGGTTAACATATGATGAAGGTGGAAGGTGGAAGGTGTGACCTGTACAAAAAGGACGAGTTGCACTTAAACCCAAGGGGGACCAATATCCTGGTGGGGAGATTTGCAAAGGCTACTGCGGTGACTTTAAACTAGAACGGTTGGGGGGAGGGACTCAAATAGAGAAAGCTAGTAGACAGTGTGTGAGGAAGGAGACAGAGAAGGGAAGCACTCAGACCCAACATGTAGGGGGGGATGAAGAAAAAAATAATGAACAGAGAATAAGAGGTGGTGGGTTTCTTAAATGTGTGAGCAGAGAGACAGAGGGGTGTAAAATGAGGGTAGAAGCAATAGGTAGCAGGGTGAAAAGTAAAAGTGGCAGGCAGACAAATCCAGGGCAAAAATCAAAAAGGGCCACTTTTCAACATAATTGTATAAGGGGTAAGAGCGTTGTAAAAACAAGCCTGAAGGCTTTGTGTCTCAATGCAAGGAGCATTCGTAATAAGGTGGATGAGTTGAATGTGCAGATAGCTATTAATGATTATGATATAGTTGGGATCACGGAGACATGGCTCCAGGGTGACCAAGGCTGGGAGTTGAACATCCAGGTATATTCAATATTCAGGAGGGATTGACAGAAAGGAAAAGGAGGTGGGGTAGTGTTGCTGGTTAGAGAGGAGATTAAAGCAATAGAAAGGAAGGACATTAGCTTGGTTGATGTGGAATCGATATGGGTAGAGCTGCGAAACACTAAGGGGCAGAAAATGCTAGTGGGTGTTGTGTACAGGCCACCTAACAGTGGAGTGGAGTAGTAGTGGAGTTGGGGATGGCATCAAACAGGAAATTAGAAATGCGTGCAACAAAGGTAAAACAGAAATAATGGGTGACTTCAATCTACATATAGATTGGGTGAATCAAATTGGCAGGGGTGCTGAGGAAGAGGATTTCTTGGAATGTATACGGGATAGTTTTCTAAACCAACATGTGGAGGAACCAACGAGAGAGCAGGCTATTCTAGACTGGGTATTGAGTAATGAGGAAGGGTTAGTTCGCAGTCCTGTTGTGCGTGGCCCCTTGGGCAAGAGTGACCATAATATGGTTGAGTTCTTCATTAGGATGGAGAGTGACATTGTTAATTCAGAAACAAGGGTTCTGGATTTAAAGAAAGGTAACTTTGAGGGTATGAGACGTGAATTGGCCAAGATTGACTGGCAATTGATTCTTAAAGGGTTGACGGTGGATATGCAATGGAAGGCATTTAAAGACTGCATGGATGAACTACAAAAATTGTTCATCCCAGTTTGGCAAAAGAATAAATCAGGGAGGGTAGTGCATCTGTGGATAACAAGGGAAATCAGGGATAGCATCAAAACAAAAGATGAAGCATACAAATTAGCCAGAAAAAGCAGCCTACCAGAGGACTGGGAGAAATTCACAGGCCAGCAGAGGAGGACAAAGGGCTTAATTAGGAAAGGGAAAATAGATTATGAAAGAAAACTTGCAGGTAACATAAAAACTGACTTCAAAAGTGTTTATAGATATGTGAAGAGAAAAAGATTGGTTAAAACAAATGTAGGTCCCTTGCAGTCAGAAACAGGTGAATTGATCATGGGGAACAAAGACATGGCAGACAAATTGAATAACTACTTTGGTTCTGTCTTCACTGAGGAAGACATAAATAATCTGCCGGAAATAGCAGGGGACCGCGGGACAAATGAGATGGAAGAACTGAGTGAAATCCAGGTTAGCCGGGAAGTGGTGTTAGGTAAATTGAATGGATTAAAGGCCAATAAATCCCCAGGGCCAGATAGGCTGCATCGCAAAGTACTTAAGGAAGTAGCCCCAGAAATAGTGGATGCATTAGTGATAATTTTTCAAAACTCCTTAGATTCTGGAGTAGTTCCTGAGGATTGGAGGGTAGCTAATGTAACCCCACTTTTTAAAAAGGGAGGGAGAGGGAAAACGGGGAATTACAGACCAGTTAGTCTAACATCGGTAGTGGTGAAACTGCTAGAGTCAGTTATTAAAGATGGGATAGCAGCACATTTGGAAAGTGGTGAAATCATTGGACAAAGTCAGCATGGATTTACGAAAGGTAAATCATGTCTGAAGAATCTTATAGAATTTTTTGAGGATGTAACTAGTAGAGTGGATAAGGGAGAACCAATGGATGTGTTATATCTGGACTTCCAGAAGGCTTTCGATAAGGTCCCACATAACAGATTAGTATACAAACTTAAAGCACACAGTATTGGGGGTTCAGTATTGATGTGGATAGAGAACTGGCTGGCAAACAGGAAGCAAAGAGTAGGAGTAAACGGGTCCTTTTCAGAATGGCTGGCAGTGACTAGTCGGGTACCGCAAGGCTCAGTGCTGGTACCCCAGCTATTTACAATATATATTAATGATTTGGACGAGGGAATTGAATGCAACATCACCAAGTTTGTGGATGACACAAAGCTGGGGGGCAGTGTTAGCTGTGAGGAGGATGCTATGAGGCTACAAGGTGACTTGGATAGGCTGGGTGAATGGGCAAATGCATGGCAGATGCAGTATAATGTGGATAAATGTGAGGTTATCCACTTTGGTGGCAAAAACAGGAAAGTAGACTATTATCTGAATGGTGGCCGATTAGGAAAAGGGGAGATGCAACGAGACCTGGGTGTCATGGTACACCAGTCATTGAAAGTAGGCATGCAGGTGCAGCAGGCAGTGAAGAAAGCGAATGATATGTTAGCATTCATAGCAAAGGGATTTGAGTATAGGAGCAGGGAGTTTCTACTGCAGTTGTGCAGGGTTTTGGTGAGACAACACCTGGAGTATTGCATACAGTTTTGGTCTCCAAATCTGAGGAAAGACATTCTTGCCATAGAGGGAGTACTGAGAAGGTTCACCAGACTGATTCCTGGGATGTCAGGAATTTCATATGAAGAAAGACTGGATAAACGCGGCTTGTACTCGCTAGAATTTAGAAGATTGAGGGGGGGATCTTATAGAAACTTACAACATTCTTAAGGGGTTAGAAAGGCTAGATGCAGGAAGATTGTTCCCGATGTTGGGGAAGTCCAGGACAAGGGGTCACAGTTTAAGGATAAAGGGGAAATCTTTTAGGACCGAGATGAGAAAAACATTTTTCACACAGAGAGTGATGAATCGCTGGAATTCTCTGCCACAGAAGGTAGTTGAGGCCAGTTCATTGGCTATATTTAAGAGGGAGTTAGATGTGGCCGTTGTGGCTAAAGGGATCAGGGGGTATGGAGAGAAGGCAGGTACAGGATACTGAGTTGGATGTTCAGCCATGATCATATTGAATGACGGTGCAGGCTCGAAGGGGCAAATGGCCTACTCCTGCACCTATTTTCTATGTTTCTATGAGCATTTGATAGAAATGTGTCTGTGCTCGCTGGGGTTTTGAAGATTGAGGAGGAACCTAAATTAAACATACAGAATAGCGAAAGGCCTGGATAGAGTGGATGTATAGAGGATGTTTCCACTAGTGGAAGAGTCCAGGACTAGAGGTCATAGCCTCGGAATTAAGGGACTTTTTTTTAGGAAGGAGATGAGGAGGAATTTATTTCATCAGAGGGTGGTGAATCTGTGGAATTCTTTGCCACAAGAGGCTGTGGATGCCAAGTCAGTGGATATATTTAAGGCAGAGATAGATAGATTTTTGATTGGTACAGGTGTCCGAGGTTATGGGGAGAAGGCAGGAGAATGGGATTAGGCGGGACAGATAGATCAGTCATGATAGAAATGGCGGAGTAAATTTGATGGCCCGAATGGCCTAATTCTGCTCCTATAAGCTTTTCCAAAGTGTTTTCTTGGCTGTGAAAGTGCTTTGGGTCTTTCTCAGGGATCGCAGAAAAATTATCTAAGTGAAGGTCCATACTTAAATGCATATTTCTGAATGTGAATCAATACAAGCAAAGTAATTCTGCAGAGTGACAATTGGCTATCAATTGAACAATACTAAGATATTTAATAATATAATTAATTATTTACAATATTAAGTTCTTGTAATTATTCTTAAACATGAATGAGGTAACCTAATATTGAGCTGTTATTAATTAATGGAGCTCAGGGATGCGTGTGTAACCTGCCTGGCACCTTTGTCACATTGGAAATTTCATGAACCCTCTCAGTGTGAAAATTCGAGGAAAGCATGGGATTTAGAAGAGACAGGTCAGTCTCTAACTTGAATATAACACATACCAGCATGTAAGCATCAGGTTCTCTGGAAATGTGATCATTAATGTTGGCAGTATTGTGTCCGATTAATTTGCTCTTCTCATATTATTAGGCAAGAACCATTTGAATAGACTAGTTAATTCAAATTTTCTGCAAGTGCTTAGCTTAAATAATGGGGATGGCAAAACCATTATTGTCAAATATTTTATCCACTGCTCTCAGTAATGCTTTTCCAAGTACAGCAGTAGCCCATAGTAAAAACCCATTCAAGTAATAATCAGCATTTAACTAAATAATACAAGCTTGGCAATTCAAAAAACCTTGTTGTCTTCAGATATTCTGATGTTAGCTGGAATGTGTTAACTTGTGTAGGAGACTGAGGGATGACCTTATGGAGATGAATAAAATAATGAGGGAAATAGATAGGGTCAATGGGCATAGTCTTATCCAGGTTGTGGAACAAAGAGGACATAGGGTTAGGATGAGAGGGGAAATATTTAATAGGGAAGTGAGGAGCAACTTTTTTCATACAGAGGGTGGTACAAAGATAAATAGCTACATAGACAATATGTGCAATAGTAGGCCATTCGGCCCTTCGAGCCAGCACCGCCATTCAATGTGATCATGGCTGATCATTCACAATCAGTACCCCGTTCCTGCTTCTTCCCATACCCCTTGATTCCACTAGCCCTAAGAGCTCTATCTATCTCATATTTGAATGCATCCAGTGAATCGGCCTCCACTGCCTTCTGAGGCAGAGAATTCCACAAATTCACATCTCTCTGTGTGAAAAAGATTTTCCTCATCTCAGTTCTAAATGGCCTACCCTTTATTCTTAAACTGTGGCCCCTGGTTCTGGACTCCCCAACAACGGGAACATGTTTCCTGCATCTAGTGTGTCCAATCCCTTAATAATTGTATATGTTTCTATAAGAAACATTTCAGTGAATACAAGCCCAGTCGCCCCATTCTTTCATCATATGACAGTCCCGCTATCCCGGGAATTAACCTCGTGAACCTACGCTGCACTCCCTTAATAGCAAGAATGTCCTTCCTCAAATTAGGAGACCAAAACTGCACACAATACTCCAGGTGTGGTCTCACTAGGGCCCTGTACAACTTCAGAAGGACCTCTTTGCTCCTATACTCAACTCCTCTTGTTATGGTGGGTATATGGTATGACCTGGCAGAGAAAATACTTGAGGCCGATATTGAAAGGATTTTGGACAGGTACATGGATAGGAAAGGTTCAGAGGGATATGGAAATGGGATTAGCTTAGTGAGGGATATTGGTCATAGACAATTTGAATCAAAGGCCCTGTTTCCATGCTGTATGACTATCAAAATGAGAAAATACAGGCAATATTCAGTAGTATATTCAGGCAGCATCCATGTACAGTGAAAAAGAGAATATTTCAGATCCATAATCTTTCATTAAAATGAGCAAAGCAGATGAAAGGTACTAGCATTGATGGAAGATTGGCTGACTGGCAGAAGGAAAAGAGTGGGAATGAAGGGGGGGAGGGGTGTTCTGGTTGGCTGCTGGTGACTAGTGGTGTTCTGCATGGGTCCGTGTTGGGTCTGTTACTTTTCACATTATATGTTAATGATCGGGATCAGGGAATTGATGGTTTTGTGGCCAAGATTGCAGATGATACAAAAATAGGTGGAGGGGCAGGTAGTGCTGAGCAAGCAGGGAGGCTGCAGAAGGTATAGGTTGCGAGTGTGGGCAAAGAGGTGGAAAATGGAATACTGCATAGCCAAGTGTATTGCCACGCACTTTGGTAGAAGGAACTAAAGGCGTAGACTACTTTCTTAATTGGGAGAGGATTCAGAAATCAGAGGTTCAAACGGACTTGGCAGTGCTGGTGCAGGATTCCTGAGAATTTAAGGGCCTGTCCCACTTGGCTGTCATTTGCCCGTAAATTACACGACATCATTTATGTGTCACGACGCGCGACGCGCTCGACGTGACATGCACGTGATGCGCGCATAGTGCGCGATGACATAGGCAGTGACGTGCGGCCGCGCGCGGCATCGCAGGATTTTGTGATGTACAAAATCTTTGCGCGCCATCTGCTTGACGCGCAAATGACGGCCAAGTGAGACAGGCCCTTAAGTTTGCAGGTTGAGTTGGTGGTGAGGAAGACAAATACAATGTTAGCATTCATTTCAAGGGAACTAGAATATAAAAATAAGGATGTAATACTGTGGCTTTATCAGGTGCTGGTGAGGTCACATTTGGAATATTGCGAGCAGTTCTGGGCATATGCAGGTAGAATTGAACTTCATTTAAAAAAATAAGGAGAATGGAATTGTGTGGGAAGGGCACTTAAGGTTGCTGTATAATCTACAATTGGAGAGGGAGAAGAGTAGATCGGAGGTGTCAGTGTTGCAGTTGAATAAAGGGGACTATGGGGCCATGATGGAGGAGCTGGCCAAAGTTGACTGGAAAGATACACTAGCAGGGATGACAGTGGAACAAAAATGGCAGGTTTCTAGCAATAATACAGAAGGTGAAGGATCAGTTCATTCCTAGGAGGAAGATAGATTCCAAGGGGAGAAAGGGACCACCATGGCTGGCAAGGGACATCAGGGACAGTATAAAAATTAAGCAAAGAAGTACAACGTAGCAAAGATGAGCGGGAAGCAAGAGGATTGGGTAATGTTTAAAGAACAACAGAAGATAACCAAAAAGACAATAAGGGGAGAAAAGATGAGGTACGAAGGTAAGCTAGCCAAGAATATAAAGCAGGATAGTAAAAGCTTCTTTAGGTATGTGAAAAGGAAAAAATTAGTTAAGACCAAAGTTGGACCCTCGAAGACTAAAAAAGGTGAATTTATTATGGGGAACAAGGAAATGGCAGATGAGTTGAACAGGTACTTTGGATCTGTCTTCACTAAGGAGGACACAAACAATCTTCCTGATATAGTAGTGGCCAGAGGATCTGGGGTGACAGAGGAACTGAAGGAAATCCACATTAGGCAGGAAATGGTGTTGGATAGACAGATGGGACTGAAGGCTGATAAATCCCCAGGGCCTGGTGGTCTGCATCCCAGGGTACTTAAGGAAGTGGCTCTAGAAATCGTGGATGCATTGGTGATAATTTTCCAATGTTCTATAGACTCAGGATCAGTTCATTTAGATTGGAGGGTAGCTAATGTCATCCCACTTTTTAAGAAAGGCGGGAGAGAGAAAACGGGGAATTATATACCAGTTAGCCTGACATCGGTGGTGGGGAGATGCTGGAGTCAATTATAAAAGATGACATAGCCGCACATTTGGAAATCAGAAACAGGATCGGTCCGAGTCAGCATGGATTTACGAAGGGGAAATCATGCTTGACTAATCTTCTGGAATTTTTTGAAGATGTAACTAGGAAAATGGACAAGGGAGAGCCAGTGGATGTAGTGTACCTGGTCTTTCAGAAAGCATTTGATAAGGTCCCACGTAGGAGATTAGTGGGCAAAATTAGGGCACATGGTATTGGGGGTAGAGTGCTGACATGGATAGAGAAGTGGTTGGCAGACAGGAAACAAAGAGTAGGGATTAATGGGTCCCTTTCAAAATGGCAGTCAGTGACTAGTGGGGTACCGCAAGGCTCGGTGCTGGGACCGCAGCTATTTACAATATACATCAATGATTTGGATGAAGGGATTCAAAGTAACATTAGCAAATTTGCAGATGACACAAAGCTGGGTGGCAGTGTGAACTGTGAGGAGAATGCTATGAGAATGCAGGGTGACTTGGACAGGTTGGGGGAGTGGGCAGTTGCATGGCAGATAAAGTTTAACGTGGATAAATGTGAGGTTATCCACTTTGGTAGCAAAAACAGGAAGGCAGATTACAAGGTTAATTCCCGGGATGGCAGGGCTGTCATATGCTGAGAGAATGGAGCAGCTGGGCTTGTACAATCTGGAGTTTAGAAGGATGAGAGGGTATCTCATTGAAACATATAAGATTGTTAAGGGCTTGGACACGCTAGAGGCAGGAAACATGTTCCTGACGTTGGGGGAGTCCAGAACCAGGGGCCACAGTTTAAGAATAAGGAGTAAGTCATTTAGAATGGAGACGAGGAATCACTTTTTCTCACAGAGAGTGGTGAGTCTGTGGAATTCTCTGCCTTAGAGGGCGGTGGAGGCAGGTTCTCTGGATGCTTTCAAGAGAGAGCTAGATAGGGCTCTTAAAAATAGCTGTCAGGGGATATGGGGAGAAGGCAGGAACAGGGTACTGATTGGGGATGATCAGCCATGATCACATTGAATGGCGGTGCTGGCTCGAAGGGCCAAATGGCATACTCATGCACCCATTGTCTATTCTCTATTGTCTATTCAGAGATGCACCGTGAGAAAGTGTGCTGGGTGGAAGTTAGCAGCAAAGGCAACTAAAATTATGTATTATGCATGAAAACAGGAAACTGCATCCATTGTGTCTTTCAACGTGTCATGGTCTCTGAATTATGACAGACTCTTTATTTCCGCTCCTTCTCATCCTTTGCAATTTAAGTCATGCTTAATAGATCATATCACAGATAACATACATTTAACTGCTATTAGTTATTCCTGGATGCAGAAATGACAGTCCAGCCCTCTTGGTAATTCTGCCTGGTTTTTCACTACCCAGGTTTCTTTGCAGAAGAATGACAGGAGGGAGAGGTCAACAAAGAGTTAGAGCTGTGAAGCCAGCAATATAACTCTTACTCTGCCTGACTTCATGTCAGAATAAGCTCAAAATAATTATCTTGCCTCTTGCTAGAGTTTGCTCCAGTGAATTTTGAAGAATTACATGGAGAGGTACTTAATATGTATGATGTATGCCACCAGGGATCTGTGCATATTGCTAAACCAAAATATAAGACAAGCTATTTCAGATTATTTGGGGCATGAGTTGCACAATTCACAAATTGACTATTTTTGATCAATATCGTGCCTGAAAATTTAATTTAATAGGATCAAATTTTTCATCTATTTTCGCTGTTTTATTACAAATCAATTTCACATCCTGGAACTATTAATTTGGAAGCAGTTGCTCTTATCCCTCCTTGGGTAAAAAATCAATACCCTTGTTGCTATAATTCAATAATTGCTCATGTAAAGACATCTAAGCATTTCATAATTTCATAATAGTTAGCTGATCTTTTCTCTTCTCACATGTATTATTTCAACTTCAGTGAGATAAAGAACTTCTCTATTATTTTTTAATCCAATATGAATGATTTGTTGTACCTCAAAAAATGTCCTCTTTTCCACTAATACTTCTGTCATATTTTCGCAGATTTCATGAGCTCCCTTATCATAGTCTGCTGCAAGTGAATTATTATTGGAAATCAGTCTTAGCTTGAAATTTTGTTTTCTTTCCCGACATTTTCAGCTCTTAAACATCATACCCAAAGATACATTTATCTTACTATCCTTCTCTCAACTCAACACATTTTCTAATAGCTTTAGCTTGATAATTAAACTATATTGCAAATTTATTTGTGGACTTTTTCAAAAAATTCTGCAAAGTAACATTTGGAAAGCATAATCCACAGAAGAATAAGTCATAATGAAAGTGCAGCTTTCATTTTATTGAGGCATTAATTAAATGAAATATTCAGCCCATTGCATAAAGTATGCACTAAATGGTAGAGCTAAGAATTTAACAAACTTTAATATTTTTTTAGAAGTGTTTGCTTGCATACCCATGACCAAATATAAATCATACACGCCAGACGTGAATAAAGTTGAGGCAAATTGATTGATCATGCTGCTTCAATCAGAATTTGGATATTGCCCTGTTTAATAATATTATAGTCTTCTCAGACCTCAGATAATGTATTTTTAACCTGCCTGTGAGTACACTATATAGTAACCTCATAGTCTACAGTAGTTCTTCACTCCTATTCACTAGATTAATTTATATTCCTCCTCAAAATATACTTAAGGAGGAGGGAAGGAAATTCCTGATGAATTGGACAGGATGTTTTGTTTGAATATATAATATAAGAAATAAACTACTTAGTACTCTCAAGGGCCAAAAACCCCTCAACAATCTATTTGTTACACAAATGACATGATGATTCCCTCATCATTCTTAGTTCCTTACCTTAATAACAGAATGCACAAGTGTGATGTTCCAGTTAGTAATGCCTCAATAAATATTGTTTTAATAACTTTCAGATATGCAGTGATTATTTTTCACACATTTAGACAGTTACAGCAATGAAAACTAATAACCATTTTCTGACAACAGCATTTTCAATAATGATGGAGTCATTGTGGTCGCTGATCTACACAGAGATCTGACAGCAACAGTAATTACCGTGGTTTTGTAGTGCGTATAATGACATTCTCATTCATCTCCATTAATAAAGAAATTGGGAAGCTACCTTCCATTTTATTAACTGAAATCATTTAGGCAAATGGAATTTGAACAACTGATGTCATGTCAACTGAAAATACAAAATCATAACAAAGCAATAATGATCATGAAAATCAATTCTAATCCTGTTAATATGCATTGAAATTAGTTAAAATATAACTTTGCTCTTTAGCACAATTGTAATATCTGTATAACATATTAGTTTCTGCATTATAAATGTTCCTCTCACATATTGGATAATGGAGCTAAATCCAATAGTCTCCATGAAGAAATGTAGGATTAACCCATGCTTGTAGATTACAAAGCATGTCAGCTTTGTTATTCTTGTTCATTGTCATGGCTTTAGCAATTAGTTCAGTATTAACACACTGGCAATTGACTGGATATATCAACAGCGGGTTTATGTTCATAAATGGATGGTACAATTTAAAATAAGCTATGTGTGATTAAAGCTAATCTGTACTTCCTAAACAAGAGGTGCACTGTGACTGGAGCAGAGTTTTATTATTCATTCTGGAAATGCATCAGTAATGGAAAATAGTGAAAAATTTAATAACAATGGAGAAATCAGACTCCAGAATTTTCAGATGCTGCAATGAAAGCTTTAATAGAGTAAGTGGAAATTAGGAGCAATGCATTTTATTCACAATAACTAGAGGATTCCCAGATACACGTGCAGAAAACAGTTTGAGCAGATAGCAATGCGAGTAAGTCAGTCCTGAAAATCTGGCTGCAAATCTGAAGGAGGTTTAATGCCTTCTTGCATATGGTTAATGTCCATGAGTGCATCTTCAGATATTTTATCAAGTGCCCCAACCATAGTACCCGCAACCATTTGTTTCTCTGCATTCCCAACAATTAACAAGCAACCATGTCTAATATTCATAACTTATGCTTAAGTATCATATGCCCAGCTGCATTGTCATTTGATATTATTGCAGGGCTCATACACAAACACACAGCTTGTAGACACTGCAGTCTTTAAAGACATGGCAGTCATATTGACCAGACAGATTAAATGATACAACTCTTCTTTGACCATCAAAGTGATGAATATATGGACAAGCCAGAAGCTAACTGGGGTGCATTCAGGTTAGTCTGAGGTAACTATATGCTCATATCTAATTGTCCTTCTAACATCAGACAATCCTTATCTGATTTACAAGCTACTGGTGATATCAGGACCCTTTTATTTTACACAATACTTCCAGAACAACATCCTGTGTTTCTCTTTCAATTGCTCAGAAATTGCAAACTGGGCAAGTGGTAGAGAGATGACAAGAAAATAGTGATGATGAAAGTACATCATAGTTATAGAATTGTACAGTATTCAGCCCAACACATTCACCCATCTGCATTAGTTCCATTTCCCAGCTCTTGGATCCAGCCTTTAATGCAAAAAGGTTTGATCATTTTTGTCTAGACAGTTCTTAAATGCACTCAGTTACCCAACTTCAATCAATTTCTTAGGCAATGCATTCCTCTACTGGGAGAAGATGATTCCCATCATATCCCCACTAAATCGTTGATCCCCTACTTTAAGCCAATATTCTATAGTTTTATCTACCTCTAATTTATCTATCCTTGATGGGCAGAATCGTGGCATTGCAGTAGAGCTGCTGCCTCAGAGCGCCAGAGACCTAGGTTCGAAATCGGCTACGGGTGCTGTCTGTGAAGGGATTGTATAGAATAGAATAGAATAGAATGCCTTTTATTGTCATTCAAACAGCTTGGTTTGAACAAAATTGAATTTTCTACAGTCTTACATTACAAAAAAAAAACAAGACCCACACTTAACACAGTTTACATAAACATCCAGCACAGTGGATCTCCAACATCTCCTCACTGTGATGGAAGGCAACGTCTTATCTCTTCCCTTTGTTCTTCCCCTGCAGTCCAGCAGTCCAACTGCAGCATCGAGGCGAACTGGGGCTCACGATGTTAAAGCCCCCGGCGGGCGATGGTAAGTCCTGTGGCCGTTTAAGCCACACTGGACGATGTTAGGCCCCGCTCCGAATCCTTTAAACCCCGCGATTCCAGCAGGGGAAGGTGCCCTTGCGGGAGCTCCGAAAAGCCACCAGGGACCTGTGAGCTCCCGATGTTCCTGTCCACCGGGCCTGCGGCCAGAGCCTCCGAAGCTCCGAAGTCGGGTCACAGCCGCGCGTCACCACAGCTCTCCCCGTTCCGACGACTGCCAGCTCCGCGATGTCAGGTCCACAGGCTCCGCGAGTGGAGCCTTCAGGTTGGTCCCGGCCGGCTCCACAATGTTAGGCCCAACGACATCGGAGACCCGACAGGGGAAAAGTCGGGTCCCCGTACAGGGAAGAGATTAACGGTTTTCCCCACCCCCCACATATATACAGCTAAAGAAAAATAATAAAAACTAGAGTCAAGACATACATTTAACAAGACAAAAATTTAAAAAAAGACAGGCGGACTGTAGTCGAGCCACTGCCGATAGGCGCCGCCGCACCACAATTCTCCTGTGGTATATTCTCCCTGTGACTGCACGGGTTTTCTTCAAGAGTGTGACTAAGTGTCGTGATGAAGGGAGGCCGTTGATGTCATTACATGGACTTTATTAAGGCCTTGGTCAAGGTGCCAAATGAGAGAACTCTCCATTCTATGAGAAACCATGAGATAGAGGGTAATTTGGCAAATTTGATTCAAAGTTGGCTTGAAAACAAGATGCAGAGATTGATGGTCGAAGGCTGTTTCTGTGTCAGTAAGCCTGTGACCTATGGTGTAACAGAGGGAACAGTATTGGGATCATTGTTCTTTATAATGTATGTTAATTACCTGGCCATGACTGCAGGAAATATGCTGAGTAAATTTGCAGATGACACAATAAAACATAATATTGTTGATACTAAGGAGGGTAATCTTTGGCTGCACAATGGTATTGATAGATTGGTAAAATGGGCAGAGAAATGGCAAGTAAAATGTAATCCTAAAAAATATGAGGTGATGTATTTCAGGAGGGTAAACCAGGCAAGTAATACACAATATTTAGATTCTAATGACTTACTGAAGAGCAGAGGAACTCAAGTATACATGTCTAAGGATCCCTGAAGGCAGCAATAAAGGTAGATAATCTGGCTAGGAAAGCATCAGAGAACTTGGCTTCATTAGGTGGGGTACAGAATATGAGGCCAAGAAGTTTATGACATCTAAATAACATGTAAAGTTAGATGATTTCTAAATGTTACACTATAGAAAGAATATGATGACAAAAGAAAGGGTTCAAATGAGAAACACAGAATATGGCTAGGATGGAGCATTCCAGCTGAGGTGGAATTCTCTGCCCTAGTGGAATTCTCTGCCACAGAAGGCAGTGGAGGCCAACTCACTGGATGTTTTCAAGGGATAGTTAGATTTAGCTCTTAGGGCTAATGGAATCAAGGGATATGGGGGAAAAGCAGGAACGGGATACTGATTTTGGATGATTATATTGAATGGCGGTGCTGGCTCGAGGGAGGAATGGCCTACTCTTGCACCTATTTTCTATGTTTCTATCTGTTAGGTTGGGCTTGTTTTCTTTAGAAGGATGAGGAAGGAGTGATGAGTATGAGGGACATTTTCAGGGTGGAAAGTGAGGATTTTTTCTCTTTATAAGAGGTATGTATCATCAGGCAACATACATGATTAAGGCAATGAATTGGAGTTGTAAAAGCATTTCCCCCCCAGATTGTAAGTGGTTGAGATTTGTAATGCACTGCCCAAGGGCTTGATGGAGATAGAATATGTAGTATAGTACTAGACTAAGTGGGACCCGTGAGGGCTGGTCACCCAACGCAATATTCCACCTCACTCACCTCACCACCAATTCAAATATTGCTGGGGGGACACCTTCTGTTGCGCTAGTATGTGTGTTGTGGGCCAAAGGTACTGGTTTCCAGAGGGCTAGTATGGAGTTTGTTGGCCGAATGGATTCTTGGGCTGGCAGCTCAGTCACTGAGGCCAGGCAGCTCAGTCACTGAGGCCTGGCAGTACAGTCACTCAGACCTGGCAGGCTGGCAGTAGGCTGTGGGCCGAGCATCAAAAATGTGTCTAGAAATTAGTTTTCGTGACCCAGGTCACCAAGCTACATGAAATATTCCACAGATTTAGATGAAATATAATTGAGAAGGAAGTCATAACTCGTCAGTGCCAAACATTGCACATTAATTAATTAAACTAATTAGAAAATGAGATCGGGAAAGTAAGCGCCATCTGGTGGCCAATGCCCATATTACACCATGGGCAGCCTATTTCCGTGTTGCAGTCCATTTAAACTATATATTATTTTACCAATATATATATATATGTGTATATATATATATAGTGGGACAGTCCTGCAAGGCATCTTCCAGTCGCTTTAGTAGGACATTTAATGAAACTGCAGCAGAGGTCCCAGGTTTTAAGGGCACATGAACCTGCCTAAGTAAAGGGTCAGGACAGATCCTCTAGGTTTAGCCGTTTACTGTACCCCGCTGACTGCCATAGTGGGACTGGGGCAGTGCCAGGCTGGGTGACAGACCTGTAAGAGACCTGTCTTATTTCTGATGTAAATGTCACATCCTGGCCAAGAATCGAATGCTCTGATGTTTACTCAATGAGTATTAATTTTAAGCTACAATGAGCTTATATTTATGTTAGAGATGCCCCGATGGTGCCTTTGCAAATGAGGGCTATTACCTTTAATCTAAAAGAACCCTAAAAGTGTTGCATTGTTTATCTCTAGTTTGTGTGTGTGTCTGTGTATACCTTTCAAATGTGTATCTGTGGATGTGTGTATGTACGTGTGGATGGATGTATGTGTGCATGTATATGTGGATGTGTACATGTATGTCTGCGTGTGAATGGATGTGTGGATGTGTGTGTGTGCGGATTTATGTGTGCATGTATGTGTGTGTTTGCTTGCATGGAAGTGTGCGTACGGATGGATGTGTGTGTGGATGTATGTATGTATGTATGTATGTGTGGATCGGTGGGTGGACTGTCGCAGTCATTCACCAGCACGCCATTATCATAAGTAATTCACTCATTGTTTAAATAATTTGACCAAATAAACAGTGAAACGATCGACATTAAAATAAAACTTTATATAATAATTTATTTCCCCAATTTATTTTGTTTACATTACATCTGATCTTCATTTGAATATTCTTTATCAGATTCAAAGTCTTTTGCAGTAGTTCAAGTTCAAGTGGAGGGTCAGGCAGAGGCTACAGAAAAAAAAATCTCATAGTCATTAAGTCTGCATGGACTTCAATTCATAAAATTTCAACCTCTTCTTAATGTTAATGAGAATAATAGTAAGATTAAACGAGAACTTACCAGTTTGAAGTTTGATCTTTATTTTATGAGGATTTACGTTGGTGATTACGTGAAGAAGACCCGTCAGGGCGCATGTGCATCAATCTTCAAAGCAGCGGTATGAAATCACAGACAACACCATAATTGAAGTAACATATTAAGATGATCAACATGAGAACTACCATTCTGACCTTTTTTCTATGAGAGAGGGTTGGGCGTGGCGGGCACGTAATCATCAACGTAACTCCTCATAAAATAAAGATCAAACTTCAAACTGGTAAGTTCTCGTTTAATCTTACTATTTTACTTCGGAGTCAATTGAGTGACTACGTGAAGATTTTAAAGCTCTGTGATTTTTATGCCGCAGATCAAAATCCCGGCTTCTCACTGCATCGATTGACTCTGAGTATCATCAATAATGCTGTAAACATGACATTGCATATCATGCAAAACCAAAACAGTTTTATTTTTGGTCATAAAACAACCAATAAACCCTCTTAATGTAGGGGCAACAAACGAAACAGAATTAAACAGTATTGAAAACAGACTTTAAACAATAGCAACAGCACTCAATATTGAGTTAGCAAACAGCCCTCCATCGGCAATCGGCCGATGGTAGT
Source organism: Malacoraja senta (assembly GCA_038087875.1). Lineage (NCBI taxonomy): Eukaryota > Metazoa > Chordata > Chondrichthyes > Rajiformes > Rajidae > Malacoraja > Malacoraja senta. The sequence continues at coordinate 21,161 of JAXLNO010003701.1, forward strand.
ATTGCTGAAACACAAGTTCATTTTTCCAACCTGCGGCTTTTAATATATGGTCGATGGGAACGTCCATCGCCCTGGCCGCGGATGTTGCTACTGCGCTAGTGGAATGAGATGTAAACACATAAATGTTAATTCCTGCCTGAACCAAGTCTTGATTTAACCACCTTGAGATAGTCTGAACTGCCACTCTTTTATGTTGGCTTCTTGTAACTGACAAATAATCCTGTTTCTTCTTGTCTTAAAGCCCTTGTGGCTTCAATGTAATGTAAGAAATGTGTCCTTACACATAAACATGGAGCTGTAGGATATGCTGAGAACACAATCATAAATCCTGTCACACCTGGCCTGCTTTATTTGAGCAGGTCATAAATATAAAACAGAACATTCTCTGTATTCACTTCCATTCTATCTAACTGAAGTTTTTGCAAAGTCTGCACTCTCTGTACTGACACCAATGCCATTAGCATAGCCAATTTCATGGTTAATTTTAACAAAGTTATAGACATGACAGGGACCCAATGACGAAGTATGTTAAGAACAACGCTTACATCGCAGATTACCATATACCTAGGCTTAGGCGGTTTGGAATTAAAGATTCCTTTCATCAACCTAGATATGAGAGGGTGAGAACCTATACTTTGTGTCCGTGTACCTATTACAAGATATGCCGACAAAGCACTTCTAGTTGTATTGATAGCAGTATAGCTAAGACCCTCATCATAATAAAGTGTAGATAAAACTCTAACACATTTTCAATAACTACAGTATCTTATTGAATATTCTTTTGAACACCATATTTTTCCCATTTTTTTACATGTCATATACTGCTTTTGAGTACTCTTTCTCCAGGCTGCAGTGAGTATATCCACCATTGGCCTAGAAAGTCCTCGACCAATGTAAGGCATTCTTAAAAACCTGCAAATTAACAGATCAATACGATCACATAACGGATGAACTTAACGCATTACTGGATGGTCCAGCAAATTCCTACTGTTTGGAATCAGCAAAAGGAGGTTGGATCGCTATCTGTAACATCAGAGGGAACCATGGTTGAATCGGGCAATTTGGTATCACCAAAACCCCTGAAGCGGCATCCTGCTTGATTTTCTCAAACACCGACCTATGAGGCAGAATGGTGGGAAAATGTACACAAACATATCATCCCAATTTAGTGAAAAAGCATCAATTGCCACTGCCCCTGGATCTGGTGCCCATGAAACATATTTTGGCCTTCCATATAGAAGTACTATGTTCTTGAACACATCCTGGTTCAACATCCACTCTGTATTATCACGGAATTTTCGTGAGCTGCCATCTGGTACTACATTAAGTTTCCCTGGCAGATAGCTCCAATCCAAATATCCATACTCCAGGTCCAATTTTATTTGCCAACCTGTCACATGATAACGATTTGATTCCACCCATGTGATTCATATAAGCAACTGCTGTAGTGTTGTCTATTTGGCACTGCACATGCAAAATAGTTTTGTTAGTGCTATAAGCCTCGAGTCCATAAAATACTCTTGGTTAATTACCCATGTTTGCAGAAGCAATGTCCATCTGGGATGTCAGGACTTTCATATGAAGAAAGACTGGATAGACTTGGCTTATACTCGCTAGAATTTAGGAGATTGAGAGGGGATCTTATAGAAACGTACAAGATTCTTATGGGGTTGGACAGGCTAGATGCAGGAAGATTGTTCCCGATGTTGGGGAAGTCCAGGACAAGGGGTCACAGCTTAAGGATAAGGGGAAAATCCTTTAAGACCGAGATGAGGAAAAACTTTTTCACACAGAGAGTGGTGAATCTCTGGAACTCTCTGCCACAGAGGGTAGTTGAGGCCAGTTCATTGGCTATATTTAAGAGGGAATTAGATGTGGCCCTTGTGGCTAAAGGGATCAGGGGGTATGGAGAGAAGGCAGGTACGGGATACTGAGTTGGAGGATCAGCCATGATCGTATTGAATGGCGGTGCAGGCTCGAAGGGCCGAATGGCCTACTCCTGCACCTAATTTCTATGTATCTATGTATCTATGTATCTGTCTCCACAGCTGGATCTTGTATCAGTAGCACCCCACCCAAGTGCTCTGACATCTGTCTGCAAAATAATGGAAGCTTGGTCCAATAACACTTTGGAACTACTAGTGGACACATGCTGAATCCACCATTGTACATCAGCAACAGCCTCTATTGATAGAAGCATAGGTCTATTATAATTACCCTAATGTATCCTCAGTGCTTGTTCCTTTGACCTTTGTAATTGTAGATAATAAAGTGGCCACTATTGAACTGCTGGAAATGCTGCCAGCAATTTCCGCAGCAGACTCGGCACCTGGCTAATTGAAGGCTGTGTGTCAGCAATTTACTTGATACAGCTCTTAATTATCTCTACCCTTTTTTGCCTGGGCAAGGTCACAATCATGTTGATTAAGTCTATTGTGAACCCAACTAGTCAATTTGTGTCACAGGTATTAATTTCGATTTCTCTGGATGTTTATGAAGCCCAATTTTTAAAAAGTGGTTTTTACCAACTACCACTGATGCTTCAGCTGTTTCCTTTGATTAAGATATTATCTAGTTAAGCCATCAGCACCTGCCCTTGACTTCTCATCGTGCCTAGAATAGGTTTTAACAAATTTGTAATTACTCTAGGAGCTGAAGACAAACGATTAGGCAGTGCATTGTATTGCCATAATTGCCCCATCCAGCTGAATTTTAAATCTTCTATCCTGCAAATGAACAGACACTGAATCCGGATCTTTAAGATCTCCTCAAACGTTTCCATCTTAAAATGTCTATACCGTACAAAAAGGTTTAAGACTATTCAGGTCCAGTATAATTCTGCATCCCCCATCCTTTTTTGGTCTGGAAAGATATTGGACACAAACTGATGGCTTTGGTAAACTGTGTTAGCAATTACACCTTTATTACATAAGCTTGCAAGTTCCACCTGAACTTCCAATTGTTCAGTGATACTGAAGTCAAACTCCTTTTTTGGAACATGTTGCATGGGTAAATCAGAATTTGCATTAAGCTTTATTCGATACCCTTCAATAACCTTCAGTATAAATATATCTGAGGTAAACATTTAATTGTATCCCATTAGATCTGTCTACATGAGAACCAGACCCACTTACGTCCTTACCACCTGGCATTCTTCCCCGGCCTCGAGCTGGATATCTCACCTTCCCTGGCACTGCTACAGCCGAACGCCAACTGCGCTGCATCGTAGCTGGACTCGTCCCTTGCCCGGACCAGTCTCCTCGCTTATAGGGATACTTCCTCCAGCTCCTTCACCTGCTTTGCGAAATCCTCGCCAAACAGCTGTGCCGGTTGCACTGTGCAAGGCTGGCAGAGTGAAGCATATTTAGGGTTGATGGTTGGTCTAAACGCAGTCTTGCGGAGGCAGTTGATCTCAAAGTGGGCACTCCACAATAGCGCCACACTTTTTGTTGTAATTTCGTCATGGCCTCTCCATCCACCATCCTGGCAAAGCTCGTTATGCCAGATGCCAGCAACTTTAAAAA
>JAXLNO010003702.1:0-50700 GCA_038087875.1 Malacoraja senta
GCCAGCAGCCTTTGATTCCTCGCTACGCCAACACCGCGCGCAGAAACGCCGAGATTTTTTTCCATTTCGGTAGAGATTTCACTTTTCTTTACGAGTAGCCACTCCTGATTAAATTTCGTTGTGTTTATGTACACTTTTAAAAAATAAAATCCATCCCCCCCCCCCCCCCCCCACACTCACTCATTTTGTCTCCTCCTGTTGGTCAGCCACCATAACGGCTGCTGTTGACCGCCTCTGCTCCGAAAACGACGCCATCTTTTTTTCACCAGCGATTTTCGCCACGGGATCTTAATCACGTTCAGGCTCTAACACCCCAGGTTCTGAAGCACGTTCTGTGTCCCGGGGTCTGAAGCACGTTCTGTGTTTTATTCGCAAGCTATTTTCAGCCCGGGATCTGCACGTTCGGGATTTTTTTCGCTTGGGATTTTCATCCCAGGGTTTGACGCTCGTTCGGGATATAAAACCCTGGGGTCTGAAGCACGTTCAGTGTCCAGACCCAACGGGTCTGCACTTGGTCTAGTATACTTTTAAAACTCTGTGTGTGTGTGTATGTCATATTTTTGGCCTTGGATTCGTTACTCCGCCAAAACCAGACGCTAAAACGCCAAGATTTTTACCATTTCGCTAGCGATTTCACTTTTACATTCGCTCATCCACTCATTAAATTTAGTCATTTTTCTGTACACATTTTTAATAAAATCCTTCCCCCCCCACTCACTCATTTTGTCGCCTCCTGCTGGCCACCTTCTCATCGCGTGCGACCATAATAGCTGCTGCCGCCCGGCTCTCCTCTAAAAATGGCGACATTTTTCCAATTTCGCTGGCGATTTTACTTCCTCCACTCACCCCCCCCCCGGCCCAGCTCTGTCACGCCTGCTCCCCCCGCTGCTTTTCGCAGTCCTCGCTGGCTTGCACTGTCCGAAAATCCCACGCTTCAACGGCCTGTCCGCCCTCAGGCGCATTGAGGGTGTACGCAGCGTCTCGACGGGCGTACGCAGCGTCTTGACGTTGTACGCAGCGTCTTGACGTGGTACGCAGCGTCTTGACGGCGTATGCCTAGCGCGTGGCGTTGCGCGATGTTGTCAGGCCGCCCCCCCGTTGCGGGAACAGACCCGACGGGTCTGCACTTAGTCTAGTATACTTTTAAAACTCTGTGTGTGTGGGTGTACGGCATTTTGCCTTTGAAACTTATGTCCTTGAAAACCAGATGCAAAAACGTGGAGATGTTTACCATTTCGATAGGGATTTAACTTATGAATTCACAGATCCACTCCTCATTAAATTTGGTTATTTATCTCTACACATTTTCAATAAAATTCTTCACAAAACGTACTGTTTCGTTTAAACCAGACCGCTGCCCAGCTGCGGACGTCACAATGCCCTTGCTCGCGGCACCGCCACCCCCCCCCCCCCCCCGCTCTCGATGCAAGCAGATGCTGTCAACGCATTTTCAATCCCCCCCCACTCAGTCCTGGACTAATTGTTCAACATTAACATTTACTTTCTCCTCACAGCCGGCGCAGCTCGCGAAGCCCCGCCCGCCCCTCCCATCCCCTGCGCGCTCATTCCAGCTGTGGGGTTTCCAGAGTGTCAGACGCCGGTGCTTCTTTGCTGTGAACGCTCATTCGTGGGCGAACGCGCCTTGCCTTAGCGGCTTTAAAGGGCTGGCAGTTATCAACGGCTGCGGGCGTCGCGAGGCCGAGTTACGTCAGGGGTGATAGGGAGTGCTGCCCTCCCCTAAACCCCCTCCACCCCTCCCCTAACCCCCCTCTCAGCCCCCTTCTCCTTCCTCCCCTCTCCCCTCCCATCTCTCGCTCCCAACTCTCTCCTTCCTCTCCTCCTCCCCTCCACCCCCTCTCCCTCTGTCTCTTGCCCTTCTGTCTCTGCCCCTCTCTCTCTCTGTCTCTCCCCTTTCTCTCTCTGCCCATTCTCTCTACCCCCCCCCTCCCTCTCTTAATAATATTAATATAATATCAAGGGGGGTAGTTAGCGTGGGGGTGGTTAGTGCGTGTGACGACGCATGCTGCCCCCCCAACGCAACCGGGCGTTGGAGAAACAGACCCAACGGGTCTGCACTTGGTCTAGTATATTACTAAAACTCTCATCTTGTTTGTGATTCTGTCAGTCTGCGTGCGTGCATGCCCATGTGCTCCCGGAACTAGATAGATAGAAAGATAGATAGATAGATATGCAGATTAGGGTGAAGCACATTGACTGAAAGATGAGCTGAATGGCCTAATTTGCTATAAATTGTGTATCATATACAAGTATGTAGACAATTTTCTTTATTGTTTTTTTACATGCCAGTTTTTCCACGCAGGGTGGTGGGTGTATGGAACGAGCTGCCAGAAGGGATAGTTGAGGCATGTAGCATCGCAACGTTTAAGTAGCATTTGACAGGTACATGGATAGGACGGGTTTAGAGGGTTATGGGCCAAACGTAGGCAGATAGCACTAGTGTAGATAGGACAATAGACAATAGGTGCAGGAGCAGGCCATTTGGCCCTTCGAGCCAGCACCGCCATTCAATGTGATCATGGCTGATCATCCCCAATCAGTACCCCGTTCCTGCCGTCTCCCCATATCCCCTGACTTCGCTATTTTTAAGAGCCCCATCTAGCTCTCTCTTGAAAGCATCCAGAGAACCTCCCTCCACTGCCCTCTAAGGCAGAGAATTCCACAGACTCACCACTCGCTGTGAGAAAAAGTGTTTCCTTGTCTCCGTTCTAAATGGCTTACTCCTTATTCTTAAACTGTGGCCCCTGGTTCTGGACTCCCCCAACATCGGGAACATGTTTCCTGCCTCTAGTGTGTCCAAGCCCTTAACAATCTTATATTTCAATGAGATGCCCTCTCATCCTTCTAAACTCCAGAGTGTACAAGCCCAGCTGGTCCATTCTCTCAGCATATGACAGTCCCGCCATCCCGGGAATTAACCTTGTAAACCTACGCTGCACTCCCTCAATAGCAAGAATGTCCTTCCTCAAATTAGGGGACCAAAACTGCACACAATACTCCAGCTATAGGTCTCACTAGGGCTCTGTACAACTGCAGAAGGACCTCTTTGCTCCTATATTCGATTCCTCCTCTTATAAAGGCCAACATGCCATTCGCTTTCTTCACTGCCTGCTGTACCTGCATGCTTACTTTCATAGACTGATGTACCAGGACCCCCAGATCCCGTTGTACTTCTCCTTTTCCCAACTTGACGCCATTTAGATAGTAATCTGCCTTCCTGTTTTTGCTACCAAAGTAGATAACCTCACATTTATCCGCATTAAACTTCATTTGCCATGCATTTGCCCACTCTCCCAACCTGTCCAAGTCACCCTGCATTCTCATAGCATCCTCCTCACAGTTCACACTGCCACCCAGCTTTGTGTCATCTGCAAATTTGCTAATGTTACTTTGAATCCCTTCATCCAAATCATTGATGTATATTGTAAATAGCTGCGGTCCCAGCACCGAGCCTTGCGGTACCCCACTAGTCACTGCCTGCCATTCTGAAAGGGACCCGTTAATCCCTACTCTTTGTTTCCTGTCTGCCAACCACTTCTCTATCCATGTCAGCACTCTACCCCCAATACCATGTGCCCTAATTTTGCCCACTAATCTCCTATGTGGAACCTTATCAAATGCTTTCTGAAAGTCCAGGTACACTACATCCACTGGCTCTCCCTTGTCCATTTTCCGAGTTAAATCTTCAAAAATTCCAGAAGGTTAGTCAAGCATGATTTCCCCTTTGTAAATCCATGCTGGCTCGGACCGATCCTGTTTCTTCTATCCAAATGTGCGGCTATCTCATCTTTTATAATTGACTCCAGCATCTTCCCCACCACCGATGTCAGGCTAACTGGTCTATAATTCCCTGTTTTCTCTCTCCCGCCTTTCTTAAAATGTGGGATAACATTAGCTACCCTCCAATCCACAGGAACTGATCCTGAGTATAGAACATTGGAAAATTATCACCAATGCATCCACGATTTCTAGAGCCACTTCCTTAAGAACCCTGGGATGCAGACCATCAGGCCCTGGGATTTTATCAGCCTTCAGTCCCATCAGTCTATCCAACACCATTTCCTGCCTAATGTGGATTTCCTTCAGTTCCACTGTCACCGACATGTTGGTCGGTGTGGGCAAATTGGGTCGAAGGGACATGACATGATATAGTCATTATTTCTAAAGCAGATTAAACATGGTGGAGAATTGTACTTCATTCCCATTCTACTTGCACCTTAAATACTGTCTTTTTAAAGTTTTAAGTTAATAATGTTCAGTTGCACTGGTGCTCAACCAACTTTGAGCAGCTTCACCAAGTAATGTTGTTTTTCCATAATGTTGTATATAAGTGCATGACTGGGGTGGTGCGTGTCTCTGTGTAGCTACCGGACATGGATTTGTCATTGCGTTTTCCTGATGTCATCACTGGAAGTAGCCAAGCCAAGGTCAAACAATTACCCACAGGAAAAAGGGCTCAGCAAGTGAAACGCATGTCCTCGCTCTTCTCTCTGCCTCTTTGGCCAAATTACATAAGAGCACAAAAGTATAAAATAACATCTCAGAAAGCTTAATACAAGACAGGAAGCAGTTGATTAATCTGATTAACCCTTTCCACACAAATACATAATAGTATCCATGTTATAGGTATCTTAAGGAAGATTAACAATGCTATTATTTATATTTCTGTGGCGAATTAAATGTTTTAAATACATGTTGGTTCAGAGCTTGTTTTTGGTCAGAAATAGTACAGATAAAAAGCCTTTATTCAAGACCAATGTACCCCAATGGCGATGATTATGGGGCTGCATTCATTTAAATTATTATCCTTGTGATGTGCATAACTGACCCGGGCACAATAATGTGGATATACAGACCAACAACTATCCACATACATTTTGACAGATCTTTAATATTTGCTAACAGTTTGTTAATGTTTCCTGCATCCAGATACTCTTTCAGCTGTGTGTAGGCCAAAGCTCGGAGTTCTTCAGACGCTTGATTTTACTATTATCCCCAGTTCAAACTGCGCACAAGTCTCGTGTTTCTCCTGGAAATTTGGCGCATCAGATTGTCGCAGAAGTAATCGACAGTCTTTCTCATACTGTCACTGCTCGCCTGGAAGAGTTGAAGCGGAGCTATGAACTGCACAGATACTTGCAACACCAACCTAACTTAAAACCCCCAAAGAGGACCAGCCAGCAATCAAGTAAGCTGAAGAATATTTATGCTGTCGTTCGTAGTTTACAGCTCCACCTTAAGGTGCTACTAACTGAGTAAGTCCGTGCATTTAACTAAAATGTTCAGTTGTTTTAATGTTGATGTCAGTTTAAAGATATGTGATGATTCAACCTTCAAAATCATGATTTGGGTCCTGGTGTATTGTCTATCCAAAAATGATTTCAGGTTTTTAATCAAATCCATTTTTTTTTGTGACCATGAAGTGCATTGTAACTGTTGCACGCAGAGCTCCTGTTGCAAATATTAATGTCCTAACCTGATCTAGTGTGTCTCATCAATGCATGTTTGACACAGGGTTATTACTTTAGAAGATCATCTGGAGAAGCTCCACGAATCCAGAGAGCAGCAAGAAATAATGCCTGACGTGTACCATGATCTAGATCAGAAACTCAAATTGATCAAGCCACATATGGAAGCAACAATGGGCTGTTGGGAAGAGGCAGGAAATCTGGTGGATAAACTAGATAACTCTTCTAGGGGGCACAAAGGTAAGAAAATATATAAAAACATGGAATAAGCAGTTTGTTTTTGAAAGCGTGCATTAAAACAGCCTCTTTAACAGAAGATTATACCAAATGGGACACTTCTAAAGAGTGGTGGTCTTGGTATAAAAGCTAATTTGGGTGCCAAGGACGCTTCCAAACTGCAGCCTGATGATATTCAGATAATCTGTTTTAATTTTGTTGATTGAGGATAAATATTGATGAGGATAGTGGTGATAATTCCCATGCTATTGAAGTTGTTGTGCTGTCCACTTTAAAAAAATGTTTATTGCTCAACAATGCCCCTTATATTTTGGAGTATTCGCCTAGATTTTTATATTTAAAACTACTCATCTGGTGCAGAATAACTCGAGGGCAGAAATCGTGCTGTTTTGTTAAATCTCTCTCCACTTTGATAAATTTCTTCGGGCATCTTTCTTCCCCATCTTCCAGTTGTCTACTAATTTCTCCCTATATGGCTCGCTGTACATTGGTCTCTGTGTAGTTTTTGCAGCTTTCTTAATGGAATATCTTTTTGTTAAAAAGATAGATCATAGAAAATCATAGAAATTTGTGGCACGAGACCCCATTTGCTGTGTCCATGCCACTTGCAATAGAGCTTATGAAGCTAATGCCATTTTCAGGCTCAAGGCCTGTGTGTTATGGCATATCAAATGCTCATCCAACCATGTTTCAAATGTAATGAGTTTCTGCTTCAATAATGCTTCCAGACAGTACAAGTCAAGGCCTTGCTACTCTTTATACTAAAAATATCCCCTCAATCAGCATAGGAACAGGCACTTCGCAGCAAATGGCTGCGCATAATGTGATGCCAAAATAAACTAACCTCATCTGCCTGCACATGATCCACATCCCTCCATTCTCCATAACTAATCCTTTTACTTACCCAAATCTATGCCCAAATTTATTGATGTCTCAGCAAAGGGAAGTGGGACCATCCTGTTCATCGCATCAAGGGATTTCATAACTTTGCACAGATTAATCCCCCCTTCAGTCTGCTCTGTTGTCGGGAAAACAACTCTGACCTAGCCAGTCTTTCCTCATCCTTAGCAAAATCTATGTAAACTTCTCCTGCCCCTCGCATCCGTTCTGTAATGAGACCAGAATAGTGTATAATAGTGAAGCTGTGACCTAACCAGCTTTATTTTGCCTGTTATATCCTGTAGCTTTGCTAATAAAAGAATATAATCCATATGCTGCCTTAAACATCTATCTGCGACATTCTTGATCTGAAGATATGCATTCCAAGATCTGTTCTTGTGTAAAAATAAATCTAGCAAACTTCAACACCAATTTTCTTTTATACAAGTGTTTCTGCACATGCTGAAAGAGAGGAGGAAGCTAGTGTTTGGGGATAAAACTTAAGTTTCTTTCAGGATAGAATTTTTTACAGAGGGATTTATGTAATGGGTTTGCCAGTTTAAAAGCTACGAATACCAGTCGTCTAAGTGAACAATGCATGAAATCCTATATAATGGGTTTGAAGGTCAATCTAAAATTACAGTGCAGGCTGTGTGCAGCAGCCGCATGTGTCACACTCCCTACTTGTCCATTAACAACAGGGGCTAACGTCATGCTGTTTCAACAAGAGAAATTTGTTTCCATGCCACTCAAGTGTGGCTGCAATTTATTTCTTGCAATTGAAAAGCATATCTGTTGTAGAATTGGTAACTAATTTATAATTACATGGGTCACTGAAAATTGATCGTTTCAACCTTAAATGTGGCATTTCCATTCAATGTTCATCGAGAACATTGGGCGGCTCAGCAGTTGAGATGCTGCCTTACAGCGCTAGAGACCTGGGTTCGATCCCGATTAAGAGTGCTTGTCTGTATGGAGTTTGTATGTTCTTCCCGTGACCTGTGTGGGTTTCCTACGGGATCTCCGGTTTTCTCCCGCACTCCAAAGACATGCAGGTTTATTATTTAAATATTTTTATTTGAATTTCACAGCAATTTGCATACATACTATGATAACAGACAGTGACAGTCAAGGCATAATTGTGCAACAGTATGTAAGCGACCCTCAAAGCCCTTACCCTTACCCACCTTCAACCCACCCGAATCAGGTCGGAACCAAACGGGGACAAACAACACTCACATACGTACACATCCACACAAATATGGTAAGATAAACGAAACAAAAAGTACAACAACAACAAAAGTAACAGTAAATAAGTAAGTAATTAAATAAATAAGTGTGGGGAGGGGAGCAAAACAATGGTGGAGAGCACTCAGTCCTCTTCCGAGTCCGGGGACAAGTTGAGAGAGTTAACAAGTTCCAAGAAAGGGTTCCATGTATCTAGGAATGTCTTGGTAGAGCCTTTGAGAGAGAACCTACGTTTTTCAAGCTTTAAATTGTAAAGCACCTCCTTAATCCAACGGGCATGTGTCGGGGGACAGGTGAGCCTCCAGTTAAGCAAGATCAGTCTCCAGGCTAACAAGGTTGTAAAAGCTAGGACCTGTTTCACCGCAACAGAGAGGTTGGTGTTGGGAGGGGTACCGAAAATGGCTGACATTGGGTTTGGAGGAATAGTCTGGCCGTAGGCTCTGCTTATCAAGTCGAAAGCACTCCTCCAAAAGGCTGCTAGCTTAGGGCAAGACCAAAACATATGGCTATGGTTGGCAGGGGATTGATTACATCTGTTGCAGGTGTCCCTAACAGCGGGGTAAATTCTAGATAATCTTGCATTTGTGTAGTGGACTTTGTGAAGGACTTTGCATTGGATTAGGCCATGATGGGCACATATGGAGGAAGAATGGATCAAATCCAAGGTAGAGTCCCATTGCTGGTCTGTTAGTTTCGTATTCAGCTTTCCCTCCCATGCAGCTTTTAATGAGGTATGAAGTTTCAATATAACCGACCCTAGCAAGTTATACAAAATAGAGATGCATTTCTTCCGGTTGGGATCTAGAGCTAAGATGGTATCGGTCAGGGTTTCTGGGGGGCGATTTGGGAAATGGGGGACTGTCTTCTTCACAAAATCCCTAATCTGGAAAAAACGAAAAAGGTGGGAGTTTGGGAGGCTGTAGTTGGACGAGAGCTCCGCAAAGGACGAAAAGATGCCATCCTTGTATAGGTTTTTGATACTACTGATACCGTTGCTATGCCAGGTTTTGAATGCGTGGTCTGTACTTGAAGGTTTAAAGATGTGATTTTTAAGCAGTGGGGTCAAGATGGAAGGGCCTTGTAAACCAAAGTTTTTCCTGAGTTGACTCCATATCTTGAGCGAGAGGGACGCAATTGGGCCTGCACCCACAGATGTTATAGGAAGGGGGAGTTGGGAGCATAGGACAGACCGCAACGGGAGACGTGAACTCGCCTTTTCCATGTATACCCAGGTTGGTAGGTGGTCGCAATCATCATTCATCCAATACAGGAGTTTTTGCAAGTTAGCTGCCCAATAGTATCGCCTAAAGTCAGGAAGTGCCAAACCGCCGTCACTCTTAGGAGACTGCAGTATCGCCTTTCGGATTCTAGCCGGTTTGCTACCCCATAAAAATTTAGATATTGTCCTTTCTAATTTATCAAAAAAAGATTTAGTGATAAGTATAGGGACGTGCTGGAAAAGATACAGGAATTTGGGTAGGACGACCATCTTGACCAGATTTATCCAGCCCACGAGGGATAGCGGTAAAACTGACCAGCGGTCAAAATCTCTTTCGGCTTTCTCAACCAGAGGCAGAAAGTTTGTGCGGAACATATCAGATAAGGGTGTGTGATAAAAACGCTGAGATAGCGAAACCCGTCCTCTGCCCATTTGAATGAGGTTAAAGAGCGAGGGAGCTGCTTAGCCAATGAGTTAATCGGTAATAGCTCACTCTTTTGGTAGTTAAGTTTATAACCAGAATACGCACCAAACCGTTCTAAAATATTCGTAATCACAGGGAGAGAACTGACTGGGTTCGAGATGTACAGGAGCAGGTCATCTGCATACAATGAGACTTTATGAGTTGTGTCGAACCGTGTAATACCTTTAAAGCCCTTCTCTGAGCGTAACCAGACCGCCAGGGGTTCTATCGCGACAGCAAACAGGAGTGGTGATAACGGGCAACCCTGTCTGGTACCTCTCTGAAGGGGGAAGTGGGGCGACAGTGTGCTGTTTGTTTGTACTGAGGCCACCGGGGACGAGTATAATAGACTGACCCAAAGAATAAAACTGTTACCGAGGCCAAACCTGTCCATCGCCTCATATAGGTACCTCCACTCGACCCTGTCGAAAGCTTTTTCGGCGTCGAGGGAGACCACTATCTCCGGGGTCTCACTACTCGGTGAATGGATGATGTTAAGGAGACGCCTAGTATTGTGGGAAGACTGTCGGCCTGGTATGAACCCTGTTTGAGCTAACGAGATAATAGAGGGCATCACTCGTTGAAGATGGAGCGCAAGGGCTTTAGAGAGGATTTTGAGGTCCACATTCAGGAGTGAAATTGGTCCATAGCTACTACAAAGCAGGGGATCTTTCTCCTTTTTAAGAATTAGGGAGATAGTAGCCCACGACAAGGTGGGCGGTAGGCGACGATGTAAAAACGCCTCATTGTACATATCTCTCAGGACTGGTGCGAGGAGAGCAGAGAAAGCTTTGTAATATTCTACAGTGAAGCCGTCAGGGCCGGGAGACTTTCCGCTTTGCAACGATGTGATGGCTGCTTGGACCTCAGCAACAGTTATGGGACCACCCAAGTCTCCCGTGGCTTCATCGTCAATTCGGGGAAACGTCATACTACTGAGCATGGCACCTGCAGTGGGAGGACAGTCGGAAGCGTATAGTTCAGCGTAGAATTTAGCAAATGCTTCATTAATTCTAAGAGGTTCAGTATGAATCTCCCCTAAGCTGGATCTAATGGCTGGAATTAGCCGTGAAGTCGCCTCGGTTCTGGCCTGATGGGCCAAAGGCTTCCCAGCTTTATCCCCAGATTCTGTGTGACCTGTGTGGGTTTTCTACGGGATCTCCGGTTTTCTCCCGCACTCCAAAGACATGCAGGTTTGCAAGTTATTTGGCTTGGTATAATTGTAAATTGTCCCCAGTGTGTAGGATAGTGTTGTGTGCGAGGATCGCTGGTTGGCACAGACTATGTGGGCCGAAGGGCCTGTTTCCACACTGTATCTCTAAACTAAACATCCCGCGTCAGTGAGCCACAAGTATCACAAGTGCTTTAGTCAGCTTCTTCCTTCCCTTCTTAGAAATTACTTCTGTTTGAGACAAGTTTACAAGATTGGAAACAGTTTTCTTTCAAAGTCAAAGCGTCTGTTCAAAAATAGATTCCTGATAAAATTATTCACTCCTTTCTGTAATGAAGTTTGCTCCTTAATCAGTCATGTGCAATTGAACTGATGTCAAGGGAGCATTGTTGCAGGCTCACCGCAGCAGTCATCGATCTTGAAGGCAGTGAGAGGTTCACAAAATTACACACAGTTTTCTACTCGTTATTGTCTGTGTACCGCACTTTTGGAGCCTCTCCAGTTTTTGTCAGTCATAACAGTGAGGCTCACTTCGAGAAACTCGGTATGATAAACCTTTCCTGACCTTCCTAGCAATTCACTGGCATGACGAGTGGGAACAAAGCTTCAATAAATCACTATTGACTTGCCAAACAGTATTCCATTGGTAAATTTGTAATGGGGTATTTTTCATCTAATTTTACACTTGGTAGTGGCACGTCAACTCAGCATGTCACCTGAAGAGCAAGTAACTCTCGTGAAGAGCAAGTAGCTTTTGTGGGCCATGTTTTGGAGTTGTTTAGATCACTGTATCAAACCCTCAAACTGAAGGATCAATTTTATGTGCTGGCATAGCTGCACTCAAATCATGTGCCAAGCTCGAATTGTGTGTCGAGACTACTTGAGCTCATTAATACTGATCTGAAGATTGTGGTCAAGCACTCTCAATTCTGCATTTCACTACTTCATCCAGGGTCATTCCAGTGATGCAAATTAGGAATTTCGTTTTGAAAGAAATGCAGACATGGATTGAAGGCATTACTAAATGAAATATATTAGAGGCTCTCAGAATTATTACAGCACAGGGGGATGGGATTTGATCCATTGAATCTGTGCTGCCTCTGTCATTTGTCCAGCATTATCTTAGTCACCCATCATCCAGGGAGCTCTGGCTTTTGCTTTATCTTTTCCCTTGATGGGAATGTAACTAGATTACACCCAAATTTCTTTAGAGTCTGCCTGTTATTCAATTACAGTTTCACTTGCAAATTTTTGCTTCTAATCTATTCGAGTTAAATCCACTTTCAATGCACAGAAATAGTGGCTCTCAAAATGAAGTATTTTATCCTCTGTTTTTCCTTGTCCTTTTTCACGGTCAATCCTGAATTTCTGAGCACAGTTCTCATAAATTAATAAGTTATAGGAGCAGAATTGGGCCATTTGGCCCATCGTCTACTCTGCCATTCAATCAAGGCTGATCTATATTTTCTTCTCAACCCCATTCTCCTGCCTTCACCCCATAACCCCTGACACCCATACTAATCGAGTTCTGTGTGTGTTCTTCCACTGACACTCGGTCCATCTTTTCCAAAGAGATTGCTCCATCCTTCAAAACACAAAGTGCAGGAGGAATTCTGTAGGTCAGGCAGCATCAATGGAGAATGTGGATGGGCAATGTTTTGGGACAGGACCCTTCTTCAGAACCTTGTATCTCCACTCTTCCCTCCATGTTGGGCCGGAATGCTCTGTCACGAATATTCTCCTGAACACACTTCATATATACTTCGAAGGTAGACACAAAATGCTGGAGTAACTCAGCGGGACAGGCAGCACCTCTGGAGAGAAGGAATGGGTGACGTTTCGGGTCAAAACCCTTCTTCAGATATACTTCAGATATTCTTCATATTCTTCCGATATACTTCCCTCCCCCAGTATTAAACTCATACAGCACAGAAACTGGACCCAACTCAATGATGACCATCGGCATACTACCCTGGTCTTTTCTTTTTGCGCTAATAATGCTAAGCAACAGTTTGCTCCTCTCTGTAATTTCACCACATATTTGCTCCTCCATATCTGTACCACTATCACGGCCCTCTCTTGTTTCTATGATTATTTTCTCTCCCCTGGACAACTCGGTACACAGAAGTTGTGTCCACTGGTTCTTTACATCCCCTCCAATAGGGACCATCCAATTGTATTATTTAAACACTTAGACATTTCCATGTTGTCTGCGTAATGTACAACAGGAAGGGGAATTGGATTTCTGAAGCTGGGACACTGGACCCCGCCTTTTATTTCTTTTTATTTTGTCCCTTCATTCATTGTGCTGCATTCATTTTCTGACCCTATGTGGGAATGTAATTTTCACCCCACCCTGCCACACCACAATTAAAACAAAAACTATTGAAGCTGAGATTATTAGATTTAAATGCAATGAAAATGTATAATTGAACTTTACAACGGAGAAGGAAGCTTGTACGATAGGCACAAAATGTTGGAGTAACTCAGCGGGACAGGCAGCATCATACTGAAGAAGGGTCTCGACCCGAAACGTCACCCATTCCTTCTCTCCAGAAATGCTGCCTGTCCCATTGAGTTACTCCAGTATTTTGTATTTATCTTCGGGTTTAAACCAGCATCTGCAGTTCCTTCCTAAACAGGAAGCTTGTAAAATTGGATGCCCTCTTAAGGGTCCTCTGTTATACTGTAACACGTTAGATTTTTGTTGTCTTCTTTCTGGATGAGGCCCAGAATCGAGCTAGAGCATCAAATTCTTTCATGCTAATTATAATGGAATAAGATAGAATAACCATCTCCTGTTAGTACTGAGAAATGATCCACCCATTATTGACCCGAGTGACTCCATTTTGTGCAATGTGATCGTTTGTGACTGGGGTGAACTTAGAGATGTGGCTTTCCTGGGTGTACACTAACTGACTAACTTGGGTTCTGTAAAACTAAACATGGTATTTCTATGGAACACTTGGAATTAAAATAAATTATTTTTGACCACGGGTTTACAAGGAATCTTTGGATTCAAGTTTCATAGTTTCCCTCAATTAGAAACCATCTGTTTTACCATTTAACTGCAAATACTGGTGAGAGAGCATTTGGCAAGCAGCCACCACATTTGGGTAAAGTTGTGAATAGTTCTTAGTCATACAGCGTGGAAACAGGCCCTTCGACCCAACTTGCCCACACCAACGACCCACCTACAACAGTCCCACCTGCCTGCGTTTGGCCCATATCCCTCTAAACTACCTTCGATTTTTCCAGCATCTGCAGTTTCTTCTTAAACTAATACCTCCACTATTTCTAGGGTTGTTTCCTTCAGTACTCTGGAATGCAGACCAAATGTGTAGGAAGGAACTGCAGATGCTAGTTTACACTGAAGATAGGCACAAAATGCCAGAGTAACTCTGCGGAACTAGACTTGAATCCCTTCAATGCCCCCTAAACCAATTGCCTACTAATACTGATATTCTATAGTTTCTCCCTTTTACTTGACCCCATGTTCCCTGATATTCCTCATTAATTATCTGTATATTTTGTGAAGACATCATCTGTTTAATTGTGTACCATTTCTTTGTTTCCTCATTACAAACTTCCCTCTTTTTGATACACGAGACCTACTGTCCTCGCTAATTCTTTTCCCTTCGCACATCTACAGAAGCTTTTACAGTCACTTTTTATGTCCTCTGCAAATATACTTTTATACTTACTCGCTCTCCTTTCCAATCAATGCCTTTGTCTTCCTTTGCTGAATTCAAAACCTCCCATATCTCAGGTTTGCTATTTTTTCCCAGCCTTTAATATTTCTCCTCTTCACTATTTCTCCTTTTATATTTTTCTTTGAATCTAACATATCGATAATTTATTTTGAAGCATCAGGTTGAGCCACCTTTTTTGTTTCTGCTTCAGATAAGAATGAACAATTGCAATTTATCCAAGCACCCTTTAACTGCTTGCCATTGCCTATCCAACGTCATCACTTAATGTAACGAGTAATGTTCCTCAGTTTGTCAGAGTAAGCTCACATCATGTTTACTTCATAGTTTTCTTGATTTAGATTCTTGCAATCCACTCTCTCATTCTGCATCTTAATGAAGAATTGTGCCACCTTATAATTGCTCTTCTGGGAGGGGATTTGACACAAATATTCATTAATCCTTTCTCATAACACGGTAGCCGGTCCAGGATGGCTCACTCTCCAGGCGATTCTGCCACACATTGCTCCAGTAATTCCACAACCACAGAACAGTGCAACACAGGAACAGGCCCTTCAGCCTATTAATGTCCAAGCCAAACATGTCAGATTAAATAAATCTCCTCTGCCTGCATATGATCCACATCGCTCCATTCCCTGCATATATGTGACTATCTGAAAGCCTCTGCCTCCACCATCACCCATGGCTGCGCATTCCAAGCACCCACCACTGCAGATCAGTCAGTTTAGTTTATTGTCACGTGTACTGAGGTACAGTGAAAAGCTTTATGTTGTGTGCTAACCAGTCAGCAGAATGACAATACATGATTATAATCAATCCATTTACAGTGAATAGGTACATGATAAGGGAATAACTTTTAGTGCAAGGCAAAGTCAGCAAAGGCCAGTCAAAAATAGTCCGAGGGGCATCAAAGAGGTAGTTAGTAGTTCAGCACCGCTCTCTGATTGTGGTAGGATGATTCAGTTGCCTGATAACAGTTGGGAAGAAACTGCCCCTGAATCTGGTGGTTTGCATTTTCACACTTCTATACCTTTTGCCCGATGAGAGAGGAGAGTGGCCAGGGTGCGACGCCATGATTATGCGGCTGGCCTTGCCATAAGGTCAGTATGAGGCAGTATGAGGTATAAATGGAATCAATAGAAGGGAGGTTGGTCTGTGTGATGGCCTGGGCTGTGTCCACAATTCACTGCAAGTGTATGTATAATGTCCGCACATCTCCTTTAAATTCTGCCACTCTTGCATTAAATCTATGCCCTCTAATCTTTGACTTTTCCACCCTGATGAAAAAGGATCTGTCTACTTCAGTATTATTCTTAATTTGGTTCCCCAATCTATATTTAATAATCTAATAGCTTGGTAGAAAAATTTGTGCCAAAACCTGGGCCTATTCTCTCCTAAATACATTTTAAATTCTTAATATTTGAGAGGAAAGGCTTCCATCCCCAAATGTCTGGGCTTGATTTGAACCCAAGACCCAGAGGGGAAGGGGTCACTCATTTTCACCAGACGTTCGCTATTTGTAAGTCCTTTAAGGAAATGAGCAATAAAGAATACCATTCAAAGGAAACTGTAGAAAAGATAAGTACTCTGTCTGTGCTGGAAGATAATGAACAACTAGAAGTGTTGTTTGAGATTTACTGCAATGAGTAACAAAAGGTCCAACTCATTCAGAATCCTGCGTTGCTGGAGTTTGATTTCTGCTCGTAAAGTAACAGAATTGCAAATTCCTGAATTGCGGCCCGCAATATTTCAAACAATTAGAAATATCCAAAGTACTAAACTTGATCAGTCTTATCAATTCTGTGTGGGTGTGAGGACTACAGAAAATCTCAGATGGAATTTACCTAGGAGTGCAAGGAGGTCCCGGGTTATGGTATTGGTTTATTGTCATGTCTACAGAGATACAGTGGAGAAAAGATAATTTAGTGTGTTGTCTAGGTTAGACATCCATACATGAATGCAATCAAACCACGCAAAATGTACTATTACAGATGCAGAGGGAGTGCAGAGTAAAGGAGTGCAGATTGGGAATACATCCTTGGCTTATATAAGGTTCATTCAGGAGTGGGGGAGAAGCTGTCCATTAATCTGGTGGTATGTGCTTTCAAGCTTTTGTATCTTCTACCCAATGGAGTGGGTTGAGGAGGGAATCACTGTGGTACGGGTGGTCTTGGTTATGTTGGCTGCTTTCCTGAGGGTGTGTATGTGGATGGAGTTTATAAATCCGTAGGTTGTAGGAGCAGAATTATAAATACGGCCCATTAGTCTACTCCGCCATTCAATCATGGCTGAATCATGGCTAGAATCAAGCATTCTATTGCCTTCTCCCCATAACCCTGACACCCGTACTTATCAAGAATCTGATTAATCAAGAATCTTCCATTTCCATCTTTAAAATATCCATTGACGGCCTCCACTGCCTTCTGTGGTAGCAGTGGGGTGGGGAGAAAGGGGAGTCTGCTTTTCATGATGTACTGGGCTGCGTCCACAACTCTCTAAAATTTATTTCGGTTTTGGCTTGGGACTTCATTGTCTGTGTGAAGGAAGTTGCACGAAAGATAGTGCAGAAATATAGTTGTGAATGCACACTTCATTTTCCTTATTTATCCTGAATACCAGATCTAGATTTCTGCATTGTACATGGCCGCTATTGTATTTGTACAAAGGCAGGACAGAGTTTAGGGATTATGGATGGCAAGATGGAACAAGTGAGGTGCTGGGGTACTTGTCACAGCTTAACAGGCCCCTTTAACGCAATAACACATAAACACAAATAAATACATAATCAATAATAAAATAAATTGATGACCGTAATACTAGGTAACTATGCTAGTGCAGAAGCAAAGTCCATTGTGTAACCAAAGACACTGTCCATACAAAATCATAACGAGTTACTCCAGCATTCAAGGACGAGTCGCACCCTGGCCGATCCCTCCTCCCTTCTACCATCAGGCAAAAGGTATAGAAGTGTGAAAACGCACACCACCAGATTTGGGGACAGTTTCTTTGGGGACAGTTTCTTCCTGGCTGTTATCAGGCTACTGGATCATTCTACCACAACCAAAGAGCAGTGCTGAACTACTGTCTACCTCTTTGATGACCCTCGGACTATCCTTGATCGGACTTTGCTGGCTTTAACTTGCACTAAACGTTATTCCCTTATGTATCTACACGCTGTAAATGGATCAATTGTAATTGTCTTTCTGCTGACTGGTTAGCACTCAACAACAAGTTTTTCATTGTAGGTACACAAAAATGCTGGAGAAACTCAGCGGGTGCAGCAGCATCTATGGAGCGAAGGAAATAGGCAACGTTTCGGACCGAAACCCTTCTTCAGATTGATAGGGGGTGGGGAGAAGAAAGGAAAAAGGCGGAGGAGGAGCCCGAGGGCTGAGGGATGGGAGGAGACAGCCCGAGGGCTGAGGAAGGGGAGGGGACAGCAAGGGCTAACAGAATTGGGAGAATTCAATGTTCATGCCCCCAGGATGCAGACTCCCCAAGCGGAATACGAGGTGCTGTTCCTCCAATTTCCGGTGTTGCTCGCTCTGGCCATGGAGGAGACCCAGGACAGAGAGGTTGGATACGGAATGGGAGGGGGAGTTGAAGTGCTGAGCCACCGGGAGGTCAGGTTGGTTATTGCAGACCGAGCGGAGGTGTTCGGCGAAACGATCGCCAAGCCTCCGCTTGGTCTCACCGATGTAGATCAGCTGACGGAGCAGTTTAGAGCAGCGGATGCAATAGATGAGGTTGGAGGAGATGCAGGTGAACCTCTGTCACACCTGGAACGACTGCTTGGGTCCTTGAATGGAGTCGAGGGGGGAGGTGAAGGGACAAGTGTTGCATCTCTTGCGGTTGCAAGGGAAAGTGCCCGGGGAGGGGGTGGTCCGGGAGGGAAGGGAAGAATTGACAAGGGTGTTACGGAGGGAGTTACGAAGTTTTTCATTGTACCTCGGTACACGTGACAATAAACTAAACTGAAACTGCTGGTTAGTGTTGTGTAAAGTTCAAGAGCCTGATGGTTGAAGAATCTGTTGGAAAGAATCTGTTCTTGAACCTGGTGGTCACTGTTTTCAGGCTCCTGTACTGACTAGAATCGGAGTAGAAAAATAAGAGCATGGCCAGGGTGATGTTGATCTTTGATATTAGCTGCCTTGTTGAGTTGCCTTTCAATGGTCCTCATGTGATGGACAATGGTCAATACTTGTGATGGACAGGCAATGTCTATTCTCTGTAGTCTCCTTTGTTCCTGGGCATTTGAGTTGGCAAATGATGCAACCAGTTGATATGCTCTTTACCGTGCACCTGTAGACGTTTAATAGGGTCTTCAGCAACATCGCAAATCTCTTCAATCTTCTTAGGAACTAGAGTCTTTGATTAGCTTTATTTATGGTTGCATCAATATGCTGGGCTCAGGATAGATCTTCAGAGATATGTAGATGCAAGAACTTGTACTCTTCCGTGTTCTATGAATGCCCATGCAGGCTCAAGGGACCCAGTGAGTCCTGCTCCTGGTTGTGTGAACATATGGCAGTGTGCTGTTTGAGGGAATGGTGTGCAGGCGTAGTTGAATTATCACAAGTAAGGGATTGTGGAAATGTACAGACGGATACTTTGTAAGAAGGAGCCGCAGATACTGGTTTACACCGAAGATAGACACAAAATGCTGGAGTAACTCAGCGGATGAGGCAGCAACTCTGGAGAAAAGGACAGGTGACGTTTCAGATCGAGAGCCTTCATCACACTGGGAGTCAGGGAGGGGGAAACTAGAGGTCTGGGAAGGCACAGAACAAAGCAACACCTGCATCAATGACTCGGGATACGTGAAGCCCACAATGCTTCATTGTTGGCTGGGGACAAGGTGAATACAAACGGTGAAATTATCAAGAGGACTTGGGTGGGGGTGGGACTGAGAAAGAGGGAATGCAAGGGTTACTTGATGTTAGAGAAATCAATATCTTCAGGCTGAAAGATTGCATGGCTTCATCTTCAACATATCTAGCTACTGGTGAAATGTACAGTTCGAATGTTTTATCCACAAATGTCATTTTTTTTGTATTGCAGATAGACCAGGTGGACTGAACAATAATTTACTTCCAGCCTCTCAATCCTCAGAAAAAACAGTGGTGCAGATCAAAGATCAGGATCCAGTCCCCGAAGAGCAGGTGAGAAGATGTTTACATTGATGCATTATCCTGTGAGTAGGTGGTCCCTCGCACTGCTGTTGCTGTATCACAAATTCACCACAAATCCTATTCACGATGCACATCCGGTCTGGTTCCAATACGGAGCTGCAGCAGCTCCAAGAAAATTCCTGGCTATTGTTCATAATCGTGTGGAATTTAGAAAACAGCATATTGTTTTTATTCCTGGCCAACTATAACTGAAAGCGATACTTTGATATTGTAAAATCTGTGTTGATCTCTTGCTTTGGTTGGAGTCTTACTAGCGCTGGTTTAATACCTAATTCCCCAGTAACTTGGCTAGAAACACATCTAAATGCGTACTTTGCTACATAATGTTCAAATATTTGGATATGTGCTATTTTGTTTTCTTTGTCCACCAGTTGTCAGGTTTGTAGGGCAGTCGGTAGTAAGGCCCACTTGCCAAGTTGCATGAATCTAAATGATCCGTGATGCAGGCTCTGTTGCAGCATTTCAAGCCAAAATGTGGATAATTCCTTTTTCTTCCCCCCCTCCCCTCCCCTCCCTCCCCTCCCCCAGACCAGCTGCTGCCTGACCAGCTGAGTTCCTCCGGCAGATTGTTAGTTGCAGTATGAGTCTAATGAGCCACAGAAGGCCTCGGAGGCCTTGTCAGTGTATTTTTAAGGTGGAGATTGATAGATTCTTGATTAGTACAGGCGTTAGGGGTTATGGGGAGGGCAGAAGAATGGGGTTGAGAGGGACAGATAGAACAGCCATAATTGAATGGCAGAGTAGACTTGATGGGCCGAATGGCCTAATTCTACTCCTAGAACATATGAACATAAAGTTTTCTTCTATTGGTTGAAAGAATTGTGAATTTACAGTGGAGGTTTTGTGCAGTCCAAACTCTTAACATTCTTAGATTCCTGCCCTGTTTTTATGGCATATTAAAACTGGTGAAGGCTTATAGTGGTTTGAATCCAATCAAAAGAAGAAGCAAAACGTAAATTGGCATCTGCAGTGTTAATGCACAGTTATATATGTGAGCATGGAATCTAACAGCAAGTATTATTATCATGGGTCACACAGCACCTACAGTACACAAACGGGTCCTTTGGCCCATCAAGTCCATGCTAACTTGTTTGTCCCACATTCAGAGAATATATTGCAGCGGTCTAAACCTGCCAGTTTGCTTAATCAAATTCTATAAACGTACTGCTTTGTACATTAGCAAGCATAAGCCAAATTTCTACCCAATAGGTTTGCTTATATTTAACACACAGTTAATTGAATTTGAGTTTAGTTATTGTCACGCATACCGAGGTACAGTGAAAAGCTTTTGTTGTGTGCTAACCATACATGATTACAATCTAGTCATCCACAGGGTACAGATACATGATAAAGAGAATAACGTTTAGGGCAAGATTAAGTCTGATTAAAGATAGTCCGAGGGTTTCCAATGAGGTACAGTGGCTTGCAAAAGTTTTCATACCCCTTGAACCTTTCCACATTTTGTCACGTTACAACCACAAACGTAAATGTATTTTATTGGGATTTTATGTGATAGACCAACACAAAGTGGTGCATAATTGTGAAGTGGAAGGAAAATGATACATGGTTTTCAAATTTTTTTACAAATAAAAAACTGAAAAGTGTCGCGTGCAAAAGTATTCAGCCCCCCTGAGTCAATACTTTGTAGAACCACCTTTCGCTGCAATTACAGCTGCAAGTCTTTTGGGGTATGTCTCTACCAGCTTTGCACATCTAGAGACTGAAATCTTTTCCCATTCTTCTTTGCAAAATAGCTCAAGCTCAGTCAGATTGGATGGAGAGTGTCTGTGAACAGCAATTTTCAAGTCTTGCCAGAGATTCTCAATTGGATTTAGGTCTGGACTTTGACTGGGCCATTCTAACACATGAATATGCTTTGATCTAAACCATTCCATTGTAGCTCTGGCTGTATGTTTAGGGTCGTTGTCCTGCTGGAAGGTGAACCTCCGCCCCAGTCTCAAGTCTTTTGCAGACTCTAACAGGTTTTCTTCCAAGATTGCCCTATATTTGGCTCCATCCATCTTCCCATCAACTCTGACCAGCTTCCCTGTCCCTGCTGAAGAAAAGCATCCCCACGGCATGATGCTGCCACCACCATGTTTCACAGTGGGGATGGTGTGTTCAGGGTGATGTGCAGTGTTAGGTTTCTGCCACACATAGCGTTTTGCATTTAGGCCAAAAACTTCAATTTTGGTCTCATCTGACCAGAGCACCTTCCTCCACATGTTTGCTGTGTCCCCCACATGGCTTGTGGCAAACTGCAAACGAGACTTCTTATGGCTTTTTTTCAACAATGGCTTTCCTCTTGCCACTCTTCCATAAAGGCCCGATTAGTGGAGTGCACGACTAATAGTTGTCCTGTGGACAGATTCTCCCACCTGAGCTGTGGATCTCTGCAGCTCCTCCAGAGTTACCATGGGCCTCTTGGCTGCTTCTCTGATCAATGCTCTCCTTGCCCGGCCTGTCAGTTTAGGTGGACGGCCATGTCTTGGTAGGTTTGCAGTTGTGCCATACTCTCCATTTTCGGATGATGGATTGAACAGTGCTCCGTGAGATGTTCAAAGCTTGGGATATTTGTTTATAACCTAACCCTGCTTTAAACTTCTCCACAACTTTATCCCTGTCTGGTGTGTTCCTTGGGCTTCATGATGCTGTTTGTTCACTAATGTTCTCTAACAAACCTCTGAGGCCTTCACAGAACAGCTGTATTTATACTGAGATTAGATTACACACAAGTGGACTCTATTTACTAATTAGGTGACTTCTGAAGGCAATTGGTTGCACTGGATTTTATTTAGGGGTATCAGAGTAAAGGGGGCTAAATACTTTTGCACGCGACACTTTTCAGTTTTTTATTTGTAAAAAAATTTGAAAACCATGTATCATTTTCCTTCCACTTCACAATTATGCGCCACTTTGTGTTGGTCTATCACATAAAATCCCAATAAAATACATTTATGTTTGTGGTTGTAACGTGACAAAATGTGGAAAAGTTCAAGGGGTATGAATACTTTTGCAAGCCACTGTAGATAGTAGCTCAGGACTGCTCAATTAGCTTCTAAATTAGAAGACATACTTTTGCTTGTCCAAATGTGGCAGTTTGATGGTTCTCTTTCTGTGTGTGCAGGAATTTGAAGCTTACGTAGAAGAATCTGACTCGGATGGAGACTTCAGAAGCGGTGCCTATTGCCGCTTGTCACCGGAAGAGCGAGAAAAGGAGAAGCGAGAGAGGGAGGAGTCCAGGAGAGTGCTTCAGGAACTGAAAAGTGTACTGGGATTCAAGGCCTCTGAGTTGGAGAGGCAGAAGTGGAAGCAACTGCTTTTCAATGACAAAGGTGAGCCACCATATCCTAGTCACCTCAGCTCTTTTGCCAAGAATTAGAAGATGAATGTACTAATTATTCTGATAATTTGCTGACATTCAGTGCTGGCATTGGCAGCAATGTGTTCTTTTCTCTCATGGGTCACTGCACTGATCCTGTGCTGATTTCAGTGTCAGGAGCAGGAATTATGTCAAGTTCATCAGTTTTTGGAGCAGAATTAGGCCATTCAGTCCACTGAGTCTACTCGCCATTCAACCACGGCTGATCTATTCTTCCCTCTCAACCCTACTCTCCTGCCTTCTCCCCATAGCTCCTGACACCAGTACCAATCAAGAATCTATCTATCTTCACCTTTAAAATTGCCTTCTGTGGCAATGAAATTCCACGGAATCATCATCCTCTGACTAAAGAAATTCCCCCTCATCTCCTTCCTTCCTCATCTTTTTAAAGGTACATCCTTTTATTCTGAGACTATGGCCTCTGGTCCTAGACTCTCCCACTAGTGGAAACATCCTCTCCACGTCCACTCTATCCAGACCAATCTGGCAGGAAAGCATCGGAGCCAGTAGATGGTACAACAGTTGGTGTGACATGGAGAAAAGTGTTTCCCTGCACCGTGCATTGTCATTAAATGATGTTGCTCGAGTCGCAAGGGTTTAAAAGTGGCTGGTACATTATGTCTGTAGTACAGCTTGAGAGTGGATTTTTTTACATAAAGCACATTGGTGATGCAGCTGGTACTGCACCAGTGACCCAGCTGGCTCTGGTGCCAGCTGCATGCTTGTACATCCCTATGACTGTGTGGGTTTCCCCCAGGTGTTCTGGTCTCCACCTAGATCTCAAAGACAAGGTTAATTGACCCCTGTAAATTGCCCCTCTTGTGTAAGTGAGTGTAGAACATGGGGGACATAAAAGAAAACGGGATCACTGTAGGGTTAGTGTTTATGGATGGTTGTTAGTCGATGGTAACTCATTGTCTGAAGTGTGTAGGAAAGAACTGCAGATGCTGGGACACAAAATGCTGGAGTAAC
Source organism: Malacoraja senta (assembly GCA_038087875.1). Classification (NCBI taxonomy): domain Eukaryota; kingdom Metazoa; phylum Chordata; class Chondrichthyes; order Rajiformes; family Rajidae; genus Malacoraja; species Malacoraja senta. The sequence continues at coordinate 23,960 of JAXLNO010003702.1, forward strand.
TCAGGCAGCATCTCTGGAGAGAAGGAATGGGTGACGTTTCGGTCCTGTTTCCATGCTACAGGAGTTAATGATGCAGCAGTTAGTAACAGTTACTGTTCAGTTCCAGTGACCCAGGTTCAGTTGTGACTTCTGGTGCTGTCTGTGTGGAACTTGCACATTCTCCCTGTGAGTGTGTGGGTTTCCTTCCACACCCCAAACTTGCATTGATAAGTATAGATGAGGCTCTCACCAGGGTCTCCTCTATATCCCGCACCTCTGCTCGCACTCCCCATCCCCGTACTCGTAACAAGGACAGGCTCCCTTGTCCTCGGCTTTCCACCCTACCAGCCGTCGCATACAACATATAATCCTCCAACATTTTCGCCACCTCCAACGGGATCCCACCACTGGCCACATCTTCCCATCTCCTCCCCTTTCTGTTTTCCACAGAGACCGTTCCCTCCGTAACTCCCTGGCCAATTCATCCTTTCCTCACCCAAACCACCCCCTCCCTGGTACATTCCCTTGCAACCACAGTAAATGCTACACTTGTAGCTTTACCTCCCACCTCGACTCCATCCAAGGACCCAAGCAGTCTTTCCAGGTGAGGCAGAGGTTCACCTACACCTCCAACAACCTCATCTATTGCATCCACTGTTCCAGGTGTCAACTGCTCTACATCGGTGAGAACAAGCGCAGGCTTGGCGATCGCCTTCGCCCAACACCTCCGCTCAGTTCGCAATAACCAACCTGATCTTCCAGTGGCTCAGCACTTCAACTCCCCTTCCATTCCGAATCCGACCTTTCTGTCCTGGGCCTCCTCCATGGCCAGAGTGAGTCCCACCGCAAATTGGAGGAGCAGCACCTCATATTTCGCTTGGGTAGTTTACACCCAGCAGTAGAACATTGAATTCTCCAATTTCAGGTAGTCCTTGCTTTCTCCTTCCTTCCCTCCCCTTCCCAGCTCTCCCACAGCCTACTGTCTCCGCCTCTCCCTTTCTTCCCCCCCCCCCCCCGACATCAGTCTGAAGAAGGGTCTTGACCCGAAACGTCGTCTGTTCCTTCGCTCCATAAAGGCTGCCTCACCCGCTGAGTTTCTCCAGCATTTTTGTCTACCTTTGATAAGTTAACTGGCAGCTGTCCCGTGCTCCCGGGTAAGTGGTGTCAGGACAATCACTGGGGAGGGGTAGCCATGGAGAGCGTAGGACAACCGGTAGGGAATGGGATTGAGAAGGATGTTCCGAGAACTGACATGGGCTTGATGGTCTGAATGGCCTCCTACATCATAAGGAAATTGGAAATGACCGGACAATCAGAGTGTCTGGTCGTGACTCGAGAAGTGGGCGTGAGTGTCACTGCTGCTGACTGCGAGTCATTCAGCCCCAAAGTGAAAGTCATTCTTGTACAGTTCTTAAATCTTTCTGAATGCTGGAGATATTTTAGCTCGTTGAGCCTCTCGGGTTGTGAAAGGTGGCAAGGGAAAGCCGCACCATTGAAGAGGACTTCCATAACCTGACATCACTGATCATTGATTAGTACGGGTGTCGGGGGTTATGGGGAGAAGGCAGGAGAATGGGGTTGAGAGGGAGAGATAGATCAGCCATGATTGAATGGTGGAGTAGACTTGATGGGCCGAAAGTCAGGAGAAAGGGAAACGAGATATAGAATAAATGAAAGAAAGATATCCAAAAAGTAACGATGATCAAGGAATGGTCGACCCATTCTTTCATCATATGGCAGTCCCGCCATTCCGGAAAATTAACCTGGTGAACCTATGCTGCACTCCCTCAATAGCAAGAATGTCCTTCGTCAAATTAGGAGACCAAAACTACACACAATACTCCAGGTGTGGTCTCACCAGGGCCCTGTACAACTGCAGTAGGACCTCCTTGCTTCGAAACTCAAATTCTTCATTCCATTTCCCGCCACGCTCTCTTCTGTGGATGTCCCACCTGGGCTGGGATAACAGTAATTCCCCTGAGTTTAACGTTCTAAAATAACCAAGTATGTGATTACTATATATAGTGCCATCTTTAATTCTTAATCTATATTCTGCCGAATTTCAATTGTATTTTGCAGCTGCTCTGAAAGCCCTGCCATCCATGGATGTGCCACAGCTGGTGGGAGAAGCGGTGGCATCTCTAGACATTGGAGCAAATGACCTCCAGGGTTGCGAGGAGGACTTGAAGCAGAAAGACCTCGGTCAATTAGACGCCTCCCCAGATGGCCAAGAATGCTGCAGTGCTCTCGCATTTGAATCCACTGATGCGCTTTCAAATTATACCACCTTTAGTAATGTTACCGGAATCGGGGATGCAGACTGCTCGGACCCCACAGACAGAAAGCAGGAAAATTCCCACTTGCCGCTTTGTGAACAGCAGCAGACGGCTGTAAGACGGAGACTTGCAGAAAGGCATGGACCATCCTCCCTGCACCTGACCTCTGCTCTGGCAGTACAGGCTGCTGCCCACTCACTCACCTTTACCTGCTTTAAAGAACAAACCTTTGGAGATGATGACGATGATAGTGTTGATGATGATGGTGTTGATGAAGATGATAACGTGAGCAATGACCAGGGTGAGGATGAAAGAGAAGAGCAGCACGATGCCAGAAACTTTAGAAAGGGCACAAGCTGTAAAGATACTGAAAGTTTGAGCTCTGCACTGGGTAAACAATAATTATAACATAACATATTTATTTATAATTTTAAAACTGGATGATGTGATGCAGAAGGTACTCGATATAGAAACAAAGCGGGTGTCATTTTGATCAGCAACGTGTCTGTTCCTTGCAGTGTGGGTGTCCAAAGTGAACCCCATGGTGATCACTGGTGCTGGACAATGGAGCGATTACATCAGCAGCCACTTGCATTAAATGCACTGGGATATGGTGTGAAGGATGTGTGCCCTGGATTCTGGTGAAATTGGGGAGAAACCCTTTGAAGCAATGCAAGAGTTTAGAATGCTCTAGGTAATACCTACTGATGCACTGTCTCTCTTACCAAGTTCTACCGTTGCTGCTGATTATGTGGCCAGGGAAAGAAATACAGAGTATTCAGTCAGCTGGTGTCCAAACATCTCTGAAATAGTATGACTGTGATTGAACCAGATTCAGAAAACAATGAACAATACCGCACAGGAGCAGGCCCTTCAGCCCACAATGTCTGTGCCGAACATGATGCCAGGGTAAGCTAATCTGGCTTGTCTGCACATGATCCATATCCTTCCATGCCCTGCATGTACATGTGCCTATCTAAAAGCTTCTTAAATGGCACTATCGTATCTACCTCCACCACCACCCCAGGCAGCATGTTACCGGCTCCCACCAACCTGTGTGCAACATAAAATAAATTGCCCTGCACATCTCCTTTAAACTTTATTGCCCCTCAACTTAAAGCTGTCCCCTCTAGCCTTTGACATGTCCACCCTGGGGGGAAAAGGTTCTGATTGTCTCCCTTATCTTTATTTTATATTTCTATCGCGTCTCCACCTCTACCTTCAACATACCAGAGAAAACAAAGCAAACCAAGTGCCTGTTTCGCTAAGTTACTTCAACATCTTGCGTCTATCTTCAAGTCTGTTCAACCTCCCCTTATAGCTAACACCCGTCCATGCAGCATTCTGGTAAACCTCTTCTGCATCCTCTCCAATGTGTTAGAAGCTTGAATGTGCATACTACCAGACTCTGGAACAGCTGCTTCCCTTCTATTATCAGGGTACTTAAGAGTCCAAGAGTCAAGAGTGTTTTATTGTCATGTGCCCCAGATAGAACAATGAAATTCTTACTTGCTACAGCACAACAGAATATGTAAACATAGTACACTGTAAACAATATGATAAACGAGGGAGAAAAAAAAAGTTCAGTGTGTATGTATACACTTACCCACAAGTACACACACACACACACACACATCTATATACATATGTACTGTATATATACATACATACATCCACACATACTCAAAAAACAAACCATAGTAGTGCAATTAAAAAAAAATAATGATGTTTATTGTGGTTCATTTGTATTGTTTTCTAGCTTATTTGAGGTTGTCGTGTTTAATAGCCTGGGTTGTAGGGAAGGAGCTGTTCCTGATCCTGGACGTTATAGTTTTCAGTTTTTCCCGATGGCAGTGGTGAAATGAGTGTGAGGCCAGGATGGTGTGGGTCTCTGATGATGCTGGCTGCCTTTTTGAGGCAGCGACTCCAATAAATCCCTTCGATGGTGGGGAGGTCAGAGCTGGTGATGGACTGGGCAGTGGTCACAACTTTTTGCAGTCTTTTCCGCTCCTGGGCGTTCAAGTTGCCGAGCCAGGCCATGATGCAACTAGTCAATATGATCTTTACTGTGCACCTGTAGAAGTTCAAGAGAATCCTCTCTGACATACCAAATCTCGGGAAGTAGAGGCGTTGATGTGCTTTCTTTATAATTGCATCAGTGCTGGGTCCAGGAGAGATCTTCGACAATATGCACGCCCAGGAATTTAATTTTTGACTCACTCAACCATATACTCAACTCACTCACTCAACCTGTTGATATAAACAGGATTGTGGGTCCTCATCCTTCCTCTTCCAAAGTCCACAATCAGTTCATTGATTTTACTGATGTTGAGAGCCAGGTTGTTGCACTGGCACTATTTGGTCAGTCAGTCGGTCGATCTCACTTCTATACTCTGACTCATCACCATCTGTAATTCGTCCAACAACGGTGGTGTCGTCGGCAAACTTGAAGATGGAGTTCGCACTATGTCCGGCTACACAGTCATGAGTATACAGTGAGTAGAGCAGGGAGCTGAGCACGCAGCCTTGAGGTGCTCCCATAGTGATTGTTAATGAGGAAGAAGTATTTCTGCCAATTCGAACAGACTGTGGTCTGTGGAAGTAGAGGATCCAATTGCAGAGGGATGTGCAGAGACCCAGTTCTGTGAGCTTGGTAACCAGCTTTTTAAAAAAAATCAAAAATATTTATTCAAATATTAAAATAATATGTACAAGACAATCAAACAAAACCGAACCCACCACCATAATACAAGACAAACATTAAACTATTATACAACTATCTTACACTCCTTGTCAAGGACGACAGGACGACAGATGGCGCAATGGGCTAAGTGTTCGGCTGGCAACGGGAAGATAGCCGGTTCGAATCCCGCTTGGAGTGCATACTGTCGTTGTGTCCTTGGGCAAGACACTTCACCCACCTTTGCCTGCGTGTGAATGTGTGTGAGTGATTGGTGGTGGTCGGAGGGGCCGTAGGCGCAGATTAGCAGCCACGCTTCCGTCAGTCTGCCCCAGGGCAGCTGTGGCTACAGAAGTAGCTCACCACCACCGAGTGTGACTGAGGAGTGAATGAATAATGCGATGTAAAGCGCCTTGAGTATTAGAAAGGCGCTATATAAATCCAATCCATTATTATTATTATTATTAAGGATGCATTCACCCCCCAGCGGTCCCTGAAATCCCTCAGGGCGCCCATGGACAGCGAGTAGTCCCTCTCCAAAACCACCCGGGCATGGACGTAACCCGGAAAAGGGGCAGGCAGCCGGCTCGGGCAGAGCCCTATCCAGCCTGGTGCCGTGACTCGTGGATGGCCAGCTTGGCCAGGCCCAGGAGTAACCCAACGGGAAGCAGCTTTTTTAATCAAAAATATTTATTCAAATATTAAAATATATGGACAGTACAGTAAGAAACAAAACAGAACCCAGCACCATAATACACAACAAACTATATACAACTATCTTACACTCCTTGTCAAGGATGCATTCAACCCCCCGTGGTGCCCAGCGGTACCAGGAATCCCCCAGGGTGCCCGTGGACAGAGCATAGTCCCTCTCTTAACACCACCCAGGCACGGAGGTAACCCCGGAAAAGGGGCAGGCAGCCGGCTCAGGCAGAGCCCTCTTCCACCTGGTGCCATGACTCGCGGATGGCCAGCTTGGCCAGGCCCAGGAGCAACCCAACCAGGACATCCTTGTCCCTACCCTCTCCCCTACACACAGGCTCCCTTTGGTAAAGCAGCCTTGACCTTAAGTCCTCCACATTATTTTCCAATGATTGGCTAGTAGGATGGTAGAGAGAGGGGGGTCGTAGTCCCCTGTGCTTCAGTCTGACCTGGTCCTGCCCGCCGGACACCATGGAGGCCTCCCCGGTGTTTCCAGGTACAGTAATTACTATTCCTGCGATCCTCCGCCAGGTCTGGGATTCCCCTGCGATTGGGAATTCCCTTACAGTCGGCAGCTCCGTTGCTGCCGGTAGATCGCAATTGCTCTAATGTGTTTATATGCATTAGCAGCGTCAGTATCAGTGCTGGTTTCTGCTATTTCTTTTATACTGGTAAGCTGAGAACGACTATATTTGATGATATTCTCCTGTGCCGCTGGCAACATGTCGCTACAGACAGGCGCCATCTTGTGTAGACGTCTGAAGAGTCCTTCCATAAATGAGGGTATTATCCAATTCACCTCCACCTCATTGCGTTGATTGAACTTTGTCTATGAAACTGACGTGCTACAATGCTGAGAACTATATTCTGCACCCTTCCCCTTTACTCTTTCTATTGTACTTGAGATTGACTTTATTGTATTGATGTATAGCATTATCTGATCCCAATGGATAGCATGCAAAACAAAGCTTTTCACTGTGCCTCGGTACACGTGGCAATAATAACCTAAACCTAAACATCCTTCGTGTAATGGGGCGACCAGAACTGCATGCAATACTATAAACATGGTCGAACCAAAGTCTTATAGAAGATAGACACAAAATGCTGGAGTAACTCAGCAGGACAGGCAGCATCTCTGGAGAGAAGGAATAGGTGACGTTTCGGGTCGAGACCCTTCTTCAGACTGATGAGACAAAGTCTTATAGAGCTGCATCGTGGCTTTCTAAATCTAAAACTTAATGAAGGTGAGTATACCATGTGCCTTCTTTATAACTCTATTTACATGTGTTGCCACTTTCAGAGACCAAGGTCCTGGATCCCAAGATCCCTCTGTATGTCAATGCTGTTAAAGGTCTTGTCATCAACTGTATATTTTTCCCTTAAATTCGATCATCCAAAGTGCAAACACCTCTGGTAAATTTGCACACTAACAATCTAAGGACAGGTTAAAATCCCACTTCCAAGTCTGAACGTTTTAATTTGATATTGAGAAACCTTAATTGCACTCACTCTTTCTTCCTACCTATATAGGGGAGGAAATCTGAGCATTAAAAAATAAATTAACCTATGGAAAACAAAGTTAATTAATCCATGCAGTCACCAATGTGCATTTATTGATTTAAACACTAAGGCCTGGATATTCATTGGTTCAATAGACAATAGGCGCAGGAGTAGGCCATTCGGCCCTTCGAGCCAGCACCGCCATTCAATGTGATCATGGCTGATCATCCCCAATCAGTACCCCGTTCCTGCCTTCTCCCCATATCCCCTGACTCCGCTATCTTTAAGAGCCCTATCGAGCTCTCTCTTGAAAGCATCCAGAGAACCGGCCTCTACCACCCTCTGAGGCAGAGAATTCCACAGACTCACCACTCTCTGTGAGAAAAAGTGTTTTCTCGTCAGGAATCATCTAAATGGCAAAATTCACTCTACATAAATTGGATTAAAAAAAATCTTAAATTGGAAAGCAAAAAAACACGGATAATCTGAAGCAAAACTAGGAGATATTCAACAGATCAGGCAACGTAGAGAGAATGAAATGTATCAGAAGAAAGGTCCTTAGCTGAAACGTCACATATCCATGTTCTCCAGAGATGCTGCCAGACACGCTGAGTTACCCCAGCAGTCTGTTTCTTTTGTCAGTTGGTTGCCGGCTGGCTCTAATGAAAAGTCACAGAAAAGCAGCAATGTTTTAAGTTGCGGTGAAGATGCTGGGTGGCAAGGGGAGGAGGGGTGATGGTGTTGGGTGATGATGATCCAGGGTGGGGAGGAGATATTTTATCTGTGATAAAGTAGAGACTAAGCGAGACTGAAGTGAATGATGCTCCAGCTGAGAGCGGATGTGAAGGCTTGGTTAACAACTCCAGCAGACCAGAGCTCTCTCCGTTTCTGCAAATAATAACTTTTAGGAGACATTTGAAAATATTTTGTGCCAAACAGGACACTAATTTACCCACTTCAACTGGAGGAGGTGGAATCAGCTCCATGGGCGGCACGGTGGCGCAGCGATAGAGTTACTGCCTTACAACGCCAGAGACCAAGGTTCAATCCTGACTACGGGCTCTGTCTGTGCAGAGTGTATATGTTCTCTCCGTGACCGCGTGGGTTTTCTCCGGGTGCTCCGGTTAACTCCCACACTCCAAAGACGTACAAGTTTGTAGGTTAATTGGCTTTGGTAAAAATTATAAATTGTCCCTATTATGTAGGATAATGTTAGTGGTCGGCATGGACTCGGTGGGCGAAGGGTCTGTTTCCACGCTGTATCTCTAAAACTAAAAGGTGTGAATGGAAGATAAATGAAAGCAGAGGAGAAAATTAGCCATCTGGAACGGTGAAATAGAAAACTGCATTCTATAAAATCTCGATGGAAAGAGAATTTGAGGTTTATCCAGGTAGACATTGTGGAGAGAAAAAAATCAAGTTAATATTACAAGTTGATGATCTTTCAAATAACCAGCCTTTCCAGTTTGTTTTTTCTTGTTCTCTCCACAGATGCTGCCTGACCGGCTGAGTATCCCCAGCATTTCCTGTTTTTGTTTCAGTAAGCTGAGTCTGTGGAATTCTCTGCCTCAGAGGGCGGTGGAGGCAGGTTCTCTGGATGCTTTCAAGAGAGAGCTAGATAGGGCTCTTAAAAATAGCGGAGTCAGGGGATATGGGGAGAAGGCAGGAACGGGATACTGATTGGGGATGATCAGCCATGATCACATTGAATAGGTGCTGGCTCGAAGGGCCGAATGGCCTACTCCCGCACCTATTGTCTAAGCCTAAGTTTGCATAGGCACATCATTTGGTGATTGATTAAAAGCCCTGTCCCACGGTACGAGTTCATTCCAAGAGCTCTCCCGAGTTTAAAAAAAATCAAACTCGTGGTAAGCACGGAGAATGAACGTAGCGGGTACGTCGGAGCTCGGGGACGTCTCTTAGCGGCTCGTAACGCTAACGGCAGGTACTCGGGAAGACTCGCTAACGGCAGGTAAGCACGGGAAGACTCGTGAAGATTTTTGAACATGTTGAAAAATGTCCACGAGAGCCCTGAGTACCGACGAGTGGCCATTACCGTAAATCTCCGAGTTCGAATCGGGGCAAACTCGGGAGAGCTCTTGGAGTGAACTCGTACTGTGGGACAGGGCTTTAAGGAAACAATGTTGTTTCCTAAGTGGGTGTGGTTCTGATGCTCAAAGATAATAGAGCCGTTGCCTTGCACTGCCAGCAACCCTGGTTCGATCCTGGCCTCCCGTGCTGCCTGTGCGGAGTTTGCACGTTTTCCTTGTGGCCGTAGGTTTTCCTCCAGATGCTCTGGTTTCCTCCCATATCTCAAAGATGCGCAGGTTGGTAGGTCAATTGGTCACTGTAGATCACTTGTGTGTAGGTGAGTGGTAGAATCTGGAGGGAGTTATTGAGATTGAAGGGAGAATGAAAATTGAAGTAGCATCTGTGCAAATAGATGGTTTATGGCTGTTGTGGGATCAGTGGGTGTTTCAATGCTGTATTTCTCTATTGCTGACTGTGGTCCCTTGTGAAATAAACATTTAAATCTGATCCTTATTCAACAGCTGCATCAAGTACTAAGAATTGTCCTCACAATACAAAAACATGTAGTGCACACTCAAATATTTCTCTGAATTATTTGGATGAATGTTTCTCATGCTGTGTTGGGAATATCTACTTGGAACTGCTTTCCCAGTAAATAACTCAGTAAATTAACCTTTAACTGCAGACTTTTGTTCATTAAAATGGGGTTATAATGCCACTGAGACCAAGTTTTGTTTAAAGTTCTAAATGGTCATGTCTAAGTGTAATTCACCCTCTTTAACTAAATTGGATAACAGCTAACGGTGGCACAGCAGTTGTGTTGCTGCCTTACAGCACCAGGGACAGGGTTCGATCCTGATTATGGGTGTGGTCTGTACATGGTTTGTACATGTAGTTTAGTTTAGAGATACAGTGCGGAAACAGGCCCTTCAGCCCACCGGGCCCGTGCTGACCAGCGATCCCCGCATATTAACACTATCCTACACTCACTAGGGACAATTTTTATGTTTTCCAAGCTAATTTGCCTACATAGCTGCACGTATTTGGAGTGTGGGAGGAAACCAAAGATCTCGGAGAAAACCCACGGGGAGAACGTACAAACTCCGGACAGGCATTCTCTCCATGACCCGCATGGGGTTTGTCTGGGAACTCCAGTTCCCTCCCACATTCCAAAGACGTAGCGGTTTGTGGGTTAATCAGCTTGGCATAATTGTAAATTGTCCCTGGTGTGTAGGATAGTGCTAATGTGCAGGGATCACTGGTTAACGCAGGCTCGGTGGGCTGAAGGGCCTGCTTCCATGCTGTATCTCTAAACTAATAACGAATGTTAAAATGGCTGCTAATCATTAAAAGTGGGCCTAGCTAACTCTACAGTTTACAGAGTTTGATAACATCTCCTTCGTTGTGATTTATTGAAGTTAATATAATGCTTGGCAGATCACAGATTGTTTTCATAGTGTCCAATCTGGTATCCAAATGAATTGCTCAGTGAGATTACTGAGCCATAACTACACAGAGTACCCCACCCTCTCCCAACCCACACTTAGCTGGGAGACTGCTCAACCAAGAATAACGACCCGTATTTGAGAGACACTGCAATTGGCCTTGATATCACACAAACAACAGATTAATAAAATTAGTTAATCAAGAGTTACAAAAAGCTGGAGTAACTCAGTGGGTCAGGCAGCATCCCTGGGGAAAAGGAATAGGTGATATTTCGAGTCAAGACCATTTTTCAGACTAAAGGCTAGGTCTGAAGAAGGGTCTCAACCCAAAACGTCACCTATTCTTTTTCTCCAGAAATGCTGTGCTGAGTTACTCCAGCACTTTGTGTCTACCTTCAGTGGAAACCAGCATCTGCAGTTCCTTCCTACACATTTAATCAAGAGTCATGTGTGTTTAATTGCCAAATGTACCAACAATGGAACAATGAAATTCTTACTTGCAACAACATAGCAGACCCATAAACACAGATAATATAAACAATAAATTAACAATTCCAATACTAGATCAAAAAGCCCAAAGTCCTTTGTGAAACCAAATACAGTCCACACTGTAGTTATAGGTTAGTGCCTGATGGTTGTTGGAAGAATCTATTGAACTTGATGATCACGTTTGTCAGACTCCTGTACCTTCTTCCTAATAGTAGGAGTGAAATGAGAGCGTGGCTAGTGTGGTGTAGATCTTTGATGCTGGCTGCCTTTTTGCGGCATCACCTCCTGTAGCTCCCGTCAATGTTGGCTAATTCAGTACCTGTGGTGGACTGGGCTGTGTCCACCACATTTTGTAATCTACACTCCACTGATGCAAGTACAAGAATACACATGTGGGTGTTGTGGTGTAGCAGGAGTGGGCAAACGTAGACTGGGCGATCGTTTCGCGGAACACCTTCGCTCGGCCCGTGTGAACCAACCTAATCTCCCGGTTGCTGGACACTTTAATTCTCCTTACCATTCCTACACGAACCTTTCTGTCCTCGGTCTCCTCCATTGTCAGAGTGAGGCTAAACGCAAATTGGAGGAACAGCATCTCATATTTCGCTTGGGCGAGTGGTGTGAATATTGATTTCTCTCATTTCAGGTAGCCCTGGCATTCCCTCTCTCTCTATCCCTCCCCCACCCAAGTCACACTAGCTTCTCATTTTCACCCTACAAACAGCTTACAATGGCCTGTTTCCTTTATCATCGTTACTTTTTTGCATATCTTTCATTCATTGTTCTTTATCTCTCGTTTCCCTTATTCCTAACCAGTCTGAAGAAGGGTCTCGACCCGAAACGTCACCCATTCCTTCTCTCCAGAGATGCTGCCTGTACCGCTGAATTACTCCAGCTTTTTGTGTCTATAACAGGAATGAATGTTGAGTTTGGTTTACTCAAGATAAACAAAAATTAAAATTTTGGGTTGATCTTGAGTTGTAGCGTGTGTATTAGTAACCTGTTATGCATGGCATGCATGAAAATATCTCCTAAAATAAGATATTGTTTGCAGAAATGGAGAGAGATTTGCTGTGCTTTATCACTTTCATTTATTTCTGTCCTCCCAGCGTCTACGACTCTTAGAAGTATTGCGCTTGTCTGTCATCCTTGTCCATACTGACTCACGGCTCCTCATCCCCACTCAGCCATCTCTAAAACATTGTCCGTGTAATCCATTCCTTTGCCTCTTCTGTGAACTTCAGTCATACATGCCCTCCATACTCACTCACTCACTCGGTACACATGACATTAAAATAAACTAACTAACTAACAGTTTTAATTAATACTTTCAGCTGTTTCCTGCTCTCCTGCCATCGAGGCCCATTTAACTACTTCTTCTTCTTGAGTATGGCGTGCACAGCCTAAAGTTGTAGGACAACTTGTTCTATTTGATCTTATTTGATTGTGCACACCAGATTGATTGCATTCGTCGAAACAGGATGGACCACGTGAAGGTTGCAATCTCCCACCCCGCCCACTTACTTAAACTGATTGTGATGAGAATTTATAGTTGATTATCTGATCAACCTTGTAAGATATTACGGCTTCAACATGGACATAGAAACAAGCACAGGTTTTCAGTACACGCTGGGTTTTCTTTATTTCACAAAAGTACACTGCGAGTACTCACACATATTCACGAGACTGATACGGTATTGAATATATCACATGGCATAAATCATACCATACTAGTACTCAAGTTCAAGTTTGAATTTATTGTCACATTCACCAATTAAGGTGCAGTGATATTTGAGTTACCATACAGCCATACTAAGTGAAAAGCAACAATACACACAGCCACATAAAATACAATTTAACATAAACATCCACCACAGCGGAATCCACATTCCTCACTGTGATGGGAGGCAATAAAGTTCAAGCATCTTCCTCCTGGTTCACCCGTGTCCTCTGTTGTTAAAGTTAGTTACCATTATATACACTACACTGCTCTGCCCTTAGAAAGTAAAATAACGTGTAAATTAGACGAACAAGAATAATTTTCTCAATGTAATCTGACGACTGGTTTACGCACTCTTTCTGATCTCCTGGGTGGTTTAGGGGGAGTGTCAGGTTGTGGTTCTAAAGGAAAGTCAAGTTCAGGATCATTTACCTATGTGTCTACTTTCTTTGGAGATTATGCTCTTACATCTGAACTTGGAATAATATCAAAATCTGACAGATCTGCTTCTTAAAGGGCCTGTCCCACGGGCATGCGACTCCATGCGGCAAGCGCGACCTAACCGCAAGCGGGGGCCGCGCGGAGGTCGAGTGATCCCCGTACAGGGCCGGTCCCACCAGCATGCGGCTGCATGCAGCAAGCGCTACCAAATCGGAATCGGGGGCCGCGCGGAGGTCAAGTGACGTCGAGTGATCGAGTGATCGAAGGTCGAGTGACGGCGTCGATGCGGCGTGCACGGCCTCGATGCGGCGCGCACGGCCTCGATGCGGCTGCGGGGTGGCAGGCCGTTGCCCCACAGAATTTTTGAACAGTGTAAATTTTTCGGAGCCCCGCATGATGTCGGGACCAGCTCCGCACAACTCCATGCGGCTCCCGCGATCGAAGTGGGACCAGCTTGCCGCATGGAGTCGCATGCCCGTGGGACAGGCCCTTTAGTCTGTGCTTTGCTCTTGTTCATCCCTTGCTGGGATCATATGGTTTATGTGCACATTTCTAACACGTCCTCCAATTTCTACCAAGTACCTCGTGGTACCACACACTTCAACTATTGTTCCCACCTCCCATTTGTTTGCTTTGTAAGGGGGGCTGAGAACACGAACCTGATCATTTGTATTGAATCTATGTTCTTTTTTACTTCCACCATAATGACGTTTCTGATCAGATTGTTTGCGTTCAACCTTAGGAGATAGGTTAGGTAGAACCAAACTCAGTCTAGTTCTGAGCCTTCTTTTCATGAGAAGTTCAGCTGGCATATACTCTGTGGTAGATTGTGGCGTGGTACGATATTTCAGTAAGAAACTAGCTAGCCGCTGTGACATACTGAATTTTGAATTCCCTTCAAGAACTTGTTTCTTGAGAGTTCCTTTGATATCCTGACTGACCTTTCGCCTATTCGACCTATCCGTAAGATAGAGCTCCAGGGGCTGGTGGAATCAAGGGATATGGGGAGAAGACGGGCACGGGTTAATGATTTGGGGACGATCAGCCATGATCACAATGAATGGCGGTGCTGGCTCGAAGGACCGAATAGCCTCCTCCTGCACCTATTTTCTATGTAAGATGCTGGATGGTAAGTTGGTACTAAGGTATGCTTGATACTATTTAGCTACATGAAAATTTGGAACAGTGCAGCACGAAATTAGGGGTCGTCAGAGACAAACTCTTCAGGTAATCCATGACATGCAAAGATAGACCACAATGCGCCTATTGTTCTTTCTGTTGTGTTTGTACCCATATGATTCACCTCAATTCACTTTGAGTGGCCATCTACCAAATTATTATTCCGTGTTCACAAAAATCCACATGAACCCTTTGAAAAGATCTAGCAGGCCAAGACCATGTTTGCAAAGGGGTTTGGGCAGGCCTACAACTCTGGCAGGTGCCACATTTGCTTGCCATTGCTTCTGTGTTATTGTCCAATCCTGGCCAATACATGCAACCTCTGGCTGTAGCTTCATTCCCACAATACCTGAGTGTTCACAAGGGATTTCTTTAGGTAATCTTTGCCTTAAATAATTGGGTACTACTACTCTGACCACATTTAATACACCCTTGCTCACATGACAGTTCATGTCGTCTATTGTGATAAGGTTTTAGTTCATTAGTGCTTGGTTTTATTTCTGACCATCCACACAAAGTGTGTTCATATACTTGTTTTAGCGCTGTGTCCTTTTGAGTTTCAGCAGCAGTTTCAGCTGCTGTGACTGGAAAGTCATTGCCCACTGCTTCTGTGATGTAGATAGTACCTTCAGTGTCAACATCAGATTCTTCATGAGGCAAACGCGACAATGCATCAGCGATAGCATTTTCTTTTGAGCTGTGGTACTCAATGCTGTCGTCATACTGTGACAGGAGAAGTGCCCAGCGCTGTATCCTTGAGGCTGCCATTGTAGGTATTGCTGACCGAGGACCAAGAATAGCGAGAAGTGGCTTATGATCAGTAACTAGGGTGAATTTCCCACCCAACAGATACCGATGGTATTTCTTGATCCCAAAGATGATACCAAGGGTTTCTTTCTCGATTTGTGCATAATTACGCTCACTCTTGGTAAGTGTGCGTGATGCAAATGCTAAAGGCTTCTCTTGTCCATGTTCCATTAGGTGTGAAATCACAGCTCCTACCCCACGACTAGACGCATCACAAGCTAACTTTAACTAGCGATTTGTATGGTAGTGAACAAGTCATGCATCACTTATCAAACTCTTCCTACATGCATCAGAAGCATTTTGTTGCTCTTTGGACCATTCCCATTTTTTATCCCTTTTCTACAACTTGTGAAGAGGAGCTATGTTGCTAACTCGGGTAAGAAGCATGAGTGATACTGTACCATACCCAGGAAGGAGCGGAGTTTAGACACATTCTGTGGTGTTGGTGTGTTTCCGATAGCTTCAATCATAATCATACTCGTAATTTATTAGCCAAGTATGTTTTGCAACATACGAGGAATTTGGTTTGTCATACAGTCATTACCAAAAAAGCAACAAGACACACATCTACATAAAAATTAACATAAACATCCACCACAGCGGCTCCTCCACATTCCCCACTGTGATGGAAGGCCGATCTTCTTTTCTCCTTTCCTCTTTTCCTTCACTGGTTGTAGTTCATGTTGATCCACTGTCAAACCAAGATACACCACTTTGGTCTGTAAGAATGCACATTTGCTTCTTTTCAACGTTATATTGTGATCATCGAGCCGTTTCAACTCTTCACCGAGTATCTCCAGATTCTCCACCTCAGTAACAGTTGCAATCAGCAAGTCATCTTGATTGCTCAAACAACGTGATGTTCCTTGCAGACTCTTGCCCATCGTAGCTTGGAAGAGTTTTGGTGCTGACTTCACACCATAGGGTAGTTTTGTGTAGGAATACAGCCCCATGTGTGTGTTTATCGTGAGGTATTGCATCTTACGATCAACATTTAGCTGAGCATATGCATGTGACAGATCTAGCTGAGAGAATACCTTGGAACCAGCAAGTTGAGCGTATACATCTTGTGAGATTGGTAGTGGATACTGTTCATCATTTACTGCCTGGCTGATGGTCACTTTGTGTCTCCACACAATCTCACTGTGTTGTCCACTTTCGGAACCGCTACTATTGGAGTAGCCCAATCACTGCGATCTGTTTTAACCAGTACACCGTTTTGTTCCAACTTTTTGATTTCAGCTTCCACTTTACTTTTTCAGTGAATATGGTACTGGTTGCAGTCAATAGACAATAGGTGCAGGAGTAGGACATTCGGCCCGCACCTAGCCAGCACCGCAGGTCTGTAAAGTCTACAGTACACAGGTTTCACATCGGATCAAGATGAGATTCAAGATTCAAAATTCAATTTAATTGTCACATGTACCAATTAAGGTACAGTAATATTTGAGATACCATGCAGCCATACTAAGTAGAGAAGCAAAAATACACACCGCACATAAAATAAAGTTTAACATAAACATCCACTACAGTGGAATCCGCATTCCTCACTGTGATGGAAGGCAATAAAGTTCAGTCATCTTCCTCCTTTGTTCACCTGTGGTCGGGGCCTTGAACCCTCCTCACTTGCTGTTGCCGACGGTCCGCTATTCAAGCCCTCCCATTGGGATGATCAAAACTCCAGCTCGGGACGGATCGGAACACCCCGCGGCAAGGAGCTCCCGAGTCGGCCGCTTCTTACCGGAGACCGCGGCTTCATGGTGTTAAAGTCCACAGGCCCCGCGGTCGGAGCTCCAACACTGGCGATCCTCCGCAAAAGATCCCAGGCTCCGCGATAGTAAGTCCGCGCCGCACCCGCGGCTTGAAGTTCCGGGCCGGTCTCCAGAAAAGGCCGCGCCACTCCACGTTGTGGGCCACAGAGGGGGACGGAGATGCGACACGGAGAAAAATCTCAACTCTCTGTCGAGGTAAGAGACTGGAAAATGTTTCACCCGATCCCCACCCCCACATAAAACATACCAAGAGACATTAAAACAAACAAGACATACTTAAAATAATAAAAACAGAGAAGGGACAAGACAGACTGCTGGCGAGGCGGCCATTACGGGCGCCACCCAGTGGTGATCTAATTCTGATGTGTGCTTGCTCACCCTTTATGCCATCGTAGCTGTCATTGAGCATAGCATGATGTTTCTGCAACAACTGATCCAGTTGCGTTTGCGTTTCGACTTGGAATACAGATTTCCGGTCCAGTTTCAGTAAGCGGAGCCAATTTTTGCCCATCAACGTTGGCCTATTGACATAACTCGCGACAACTATTGGCAACTTCAGTCTTGCCTTTCTTTGTGTTGTACATCACAAACTATCTCTCCACACTTCTCCAACACTTCTCCAGAGTACGTTTTCAGCTGGACGTTTGTTTCTGTGATAGGCATGTTGCTAAACTTGGATTCATAGGTGTCTTTGCTTATAATTGTGAAATCAGCAGCGGTATCAATACACATAATATATTGATGGTTCACGTTAACCCTTGTCAGAAAGTCTTCCTTTCCAAACCCACCGTTCATAGTATAGATGGCTCTCATTACTCTCTCAGTGTTCTTCGAGGTTGCGAATCACACGCATTTGGTTTTGTCGAACCTTTTCTTTTGCTATATCCTGTGATGGTGCTCTACATGCTGATGCAATGTGGCCTTTCCTTTGACAGTTGTAGCACGTAGAGTCCACATATTTGTGCTTTTCCCAGAACTTTGCTGTGAAGGCCTTTTCCTGTCTTGTCATGCTTGTGTTTTGGAACTGCCTTTAGACTGTTGACTGTGCCAGCATGTGTTGAGCGAAACTCATGTGCACTTTGACATGCCATCTCCATGGCCAAAGCAGTTTTTCATGCCAAATCAAAGGTAAGGGCTGGTGTGCTCAGTAATTTTGATTGGATTCGCTCATCCAGCATTCCACATACAAATCTATCACGCAAAGCTCGATCCAGAAATGTTGTAAAATTGCATTGTAGAGAGAACGTCTTCAATGAGATAATGTACTCGCCCACACTCACCAGACTTCTGGTTTCTTGTGTGAAATTTGTAACTTTCTGCAATCTATGGGCTTTGGGTTGAAGTGAGCATCAAGTTTTGAGAGAAGAGTCTCAAATGAAACATTCCTTGCTTTCTCTGGGGCTAGGATGTTGGTGAGAGTTTCATAAACGTCAGGACCAATTTCAGTTAATAGAATGGCTTTGTTTCCTGGATGGCCTTGTTTTGTGCTCTTACCTGCACTTGATCATCATCCTCTGTTTCTTCAGCTTCAATAATGTCATTTGAAATTAAAAACATTTCCATTTGCTCACCGTACGGTAAAGGTTTCACGGTTCTTGTCGAAAGTCCCGAGTCGGCCTATGTATCCCAAGGACGCCATCTTGCCCCGTAGACACAACATAAAGATAGCCTGACAAACTCTCGATGATTTGTACAGCTGCTGTTTTAAACAACAGTCCCATGCATAGAAGGATCTGCGGCCTATCGTGTCCAGTTCGCAAACAACTGTGACATAGCTTCGTATTTGCTGTTTAAAATGTTAAACAATACTGCATAATGCAAAACAGTCCTGCACTGAATTTAAAGGTTGATGCATAAACACTGCTGTAATTTCTACATGGTGAAACCAAAATGTATAAAAATGGCCTTTATTAAAATCTGACAATGTGCACTTTAACCACATGTGATTTTTTTTTTTCTATTACAAATCTCAAATTGTGGAGTACATAGGCAAATAAATAAATGATGGGTCTTTGTCCCAAACATTATGGAGGACACTACAAGGCACAAGTCAGGAGTGTGAAATTCTCTGACTTGCAGATTCACTAGACAGCTTTGATCCGCTGCAGTTTGCCTACTGTCACAACAGGTACATGGCAGATAAGTGCTCCGATATCAGAATCCTATTTATGACTAGCTCTGCCTTCAACATCATAATCCCATCCAAGCTCTCTCCAAACTTCTGGATTTGGGATTCAAACCCTCCCTCTGCCACTGGATCCTCAACTTTCTGACTCAGATACCACAATCCGGGGGGGATAGGCGACAAAATATTTTCCACAATAATTCTTAAGCTCCGTGGTCTCCGGTAAGAAGTGGCCGACTCGGGAGCTCTTATGCCGCGGTGTGTTCCAATCAATCCCGACGCCGGAGTTTCGATCATCCCGACGAGAGGACTTGGACATCGGACTGTCGGCAATGGCAATTGTGGAGAGTTCAAGGCCCTGACCACGGTGAACAAGGAGGAAGATAACCAAACTTTCTTGCCTTCCATCACAGTGAGGAATGTTGATTCCACTGTGGTGGATGTTTATGTTAAATTGTATTTATGTGTGTATTGTGCTCTTTTCACTTGGTATGGCTGTATGGTAACACAAATTTCATTGTACCTTAGTTAGTTAAGTGACAATAAACGCAAATTTGAACTTGAACTTGAACACAGGTGCTCCGCAAGGATCCATTCTCAGTTACTATGCTCCCTATAATTCACAATTGTGCAACTAAATGATGTTCTAACTCTGTCTACCAGTTGACAGATGACACCACTTTGGTGGCCGGACAATTAACAATGATGAGATGGAGTGTAGAAAGGAGATGTGGAGCTTAATAACATGGTATCAGGACACCAAACTCTCCTTCAATGACTGCAAGACGAAGGAGCTAGTTATCAACTTCAGGAAGCGTGGTGGAGTACTTGCCCTGATCAGCATCAGCTGAAGTGGAAATGGTTGAACATAGTGAAAGGCTAGAGTGAATAGTGGATAGAGTGAATGTGGAGAGGATGTTTCCATTAGTGGGAGAGTCCAGGACCAGAGGCCTTAGCCTCAGAATAGAAGGACGTACCTTTAGAAAGGAGATAAGAAGACATTTCTTTAGTCAGAGGGTGGTGAATCTGTGGAATTCATTGCCACTGATGGCTGTGGAGGTCCAGTCAATGGATATTTTGAAGGCTGAGATGACAAATTCTTGATTAGTATGGGTGTCGGGGGTTATGGGGAGAAGGCAGGAGAATGGGGTTGAGAGGGATAGATCAGCCATGATTGAATGGTGGAGTAAACTTGATGGGCAGAATGGCCTCATTCTGCTCCTAGAACTTATGAGAACTTTAGGTTCCCAGAAGTAAATATTACAATCTTTCATGGACCAACTACATTGAAGCAACATCCAAAAAAAGCATACCAAAGCCTTTACTTCCTTCGAAGACTGAGGAAATTTGGCATGTCGCCTATGGCTCTCACCAACTTCTACAGATGCACCATAGAAAGCAGACTGTCGGATTGAATCACAAATTGGTTTGGGATCTATCTCTGTCCAAGAACATAAGAAATTGTAGCGAGTTGTCGATGTCACCTCGTCCATCACTCAGACCAAATTCCCATCATTGACTCAATCTAAACTTTACACTGTCTCGGGAAAGTAGCTGACATGATCAAAGACCTCTCCAACCCCAATCATTCCTTCTTCTTCCCGTTTACACCACGCAGAAAATACAGAAGCTTGAAACTCAGTAACAGCTTCGTGCCCTATGTAATTTTACTTCCGAACAGTCCTTCCAAAAGCCAGGGTGCAGACCCAATCTTCCAACTGACCGCAGTGCGGTTATTGAACTTTTGCTCTGGAACTGTGATTGCTGCAATGCTGAGAACTATATTCTGCACTTTCATATCTTAAGAGCACTTAAGAATAAGGAGTAAGCCATTTAGAACAGAGACGAGGAAACACGTTTTCTCACAGAGAGTGGTGAGTCTGTGGAATTCTCTGCCTTAGATGCTTTCAAGAAAGAGCTAGATAGGGCTCTTAAAAATAGCGGAGTCAGGGGATATGGGGGAAGGCAGGAACGGGGTACTGATTGTGGATGATCAGCCATGATCACATTGAATGGCGGTGCTGGCTCGAAGGGCCGAATGGCCTACTCCTGCACCTATTGTCTATTGTCTATCTCTCTTTGCTCTACCTTTTGTACTTATGTTTAGATTGGTTGTATTTATCCATGGCATTATCTGTTTTGATTGGATAGCATGCAAACAAATGCTTTTCACATGACAATAATTAATGTAAACTTAAAGGTAAGTCACGCACCATCCTGACAACGCATTTGCCTTTGCTTATTGCTGCTGGGTCTAAATCCTGGAACTCCTCCCCGACAGCACTGTGAAGCATATTCACTGGAGGGATTGCAGTGTATCAAGTGGTAACTCACTGCCAGTTTCTCCATGGTATTTCAGAGCGGCCAATAAATGCCAGCCTTGTCTGTGAGGCCCACATCCTGCAAACTGATTAGAAGTGGAACATACATAGAATATAGAATAGTACAGCACAGGAACAGGCCCTTTGGCCCACAATGTCTGCTCCAAACTTGATCCAAGATCAAATGCTATCTGCCAGCAAATAATCCACATCCCTCCATTCCCTGCATATCCATGCGCTTATCCAAAAATCTCTTACTTGCCACAATCAGATCTGCCTCACCCACCACGTCCCAGGCACGGATAGACACTCAGAACCTTTTCCCCACTCTGTTGAAAAAAAAACTTGCCTCGCACATTTCCGTTAAACTTTGTCTCTCTCACCTGAAAGCTATGCTCTCCAGTATTTGATTTTCTTCATCCTGGGGAAAAGGTCCTGAGTGTCTCGTCTATCTGTGCCTCTTACAATTTTAGATTTTTCCATCAGATCTCCTGCAACTTTCGGCATCCAGAGAAAACAATCCAAGTCTGTCCAACCTCTCCCTGCAGCTAATACCCTCCTAATCTGGGCATTATTCTGGTAGAACTCCGCTGCACCAAAGCCATCTTCCTGTAATGGGGTGACCAGAACAGCACACAGTACAAATGTGACCTAACCAAAGTCCTATAAAGTTGCATCATGCCTTCCTGAATCTTTTACACAATGCCCCGATCAATGAACAAAAATATACATCTCCACCCCTTTCTGCTTTCCGCAGAGACCGTTCCCTCCGCAACTACCTGGTCAACTCGTCCCTTCCCACCCAAACCACCCCCTCCCCAGGTACTTTCCCCTGCATCCACAGGGAATGCAAACACCTGTCCCTTACCTCCCCCCTCGACTCCATCCAAGGACCCCGACAGTCTATTCAGGTGAGGCAGAGGTTCACTTGCACCTCCTCCAACCTCATCTACTCTATCCGCTGTTCCAGTGTCAACTCCTGTACATCGGCGAGACCAAGCGCAGGCTCGGCGATCGTTTAACTGAACACCTCCACTCTGTCCAACTTAACCTACTGATCTCCAGTTGTTCCGCATTTTAACTCCCCCTCCCATTCCCAATCTGACTTTTCTGTCCTGGGCCTCCTCCATTGTCATAGTGAGGACAAGCGCAAATTGGAGGAACAGCACCTCATATTTTGCTTGGGTAGCTAACCAGCGGTATGAACATTGACTTCTCTAACTTCAAATAGCCCTTGCTCTCCATCCCCTCCCCCTTCCCAGTTCTCCCACTAGTCTTACTGTCTCTGACTACATTCTATCTCTGTCCTGCCCACTCCCCTGACATCAGTCTGAAGAATGGTCTCGAACCGAAGCGTGGCCCATTCCTTCTCTCCAGATATTCTGCCTGACCCGCTGAGTTACTCCAGCATTTGTGTTACATCCATTGCATCTGTCATTCTTTCCTACACCCGAACAAAAATATACAATGTGCCTAATTGACTATTCTATCTACTTGTGTAGCCCTTTCAGGGAATTATGGACGAACCCCAAGATTCCCTCAATATATCAATGCCGATTAGGGTCATGCCACTAATTGTTTATTTTCATCTTACATTCAACCTCCCATGGTGCAATACCTCACACTGCCATCTCTTCACCCATCTTTATCGCTGTTTTATATCCCACAGTGTACTTTTGACAACCTTCCTCACAGTCCGCCACACCAACAATTTCATGTCATCTTCAAACTTACTAACCGACTCACATCTACATTTACGACCAAGTCATTTATATATATCACAATCTGCAGCGGTCCCAACCCATATCCCTGTGAAACTCCACTGGTCAGAAACCTCCAGCCTGAATATTGTCCTTCCACTATATCTCTCTGCCTTCTGGCGGTAAGCCAGTTGTGAATCCATGTGACCAAGTCACTGCTAATCCCGTGCATCTTCATTTTCTGGATCAGCCTACCATGGGGGAGTTTAACAAATGCCTTGCTAAAATCCACATAGACACTGCCCTTCCTTATTAATCACCTTTATCACCTCCTTAAAAAGCTCGATCAAGCTAGTAAGACACGACCTGCGTGTACAAAGCCATGCTAACTGTCCTTAGTTAACTCATTCTCTTCCAAATGGCAGTACATCCTATCCAAAAGGATTCTCTACAATGACTTCACTACCACTGATGTGAGGCTCACCAACCTATACTTCCCTTACTTCCCTTCTTAAACAAAGGAACAATATTAGAGTCTGAAGAAGGGTCTCGTCCCGAAACGTCACCCATTCCATCTCTCCTGAGAGGCTGCCTGTCCCGCTGAGTTACTCCAGCATTTTGTGTTTATGTATCTTCGAACAACATTCGCTATCTTCCAGTCCTCCGGGACCTCGTCTGTGGCTAGAGAACATCATGCTCCATAATCTCGCCTCTTGCCACTCTCAATAACCTGAGATTGATCCCATCAGGTGCAGGGACGTGACCACCTTAATACTCTTCAAGAGCCCCAACACCTCCACCTTATTAATCTCCAATACGTGGACTTGACATTCAACATAACTTGAGCATCTGTGACATTTTACACCAATTTGAAACACATCTGTAGCAGTGCAAGCTGCTCCCATTACAATGGGCAAATGATCCCATATAATTTAAGCACCGTGGCGATTTTACACTCATTGCACTTGATTGCTGCCCTTCCACGGGCCCTTCAAATTACACTGCAACTTTTGACCCCAATGAAACAAACATTTTGAATGTTTTTTTTAAAATACTATGAAACGAGAACTACTAAGGTTGGGGAAAAAGTAGCAAGTTAGTAAATACATAATAGTCTTGCGTATTTTGGTTATTTTTATCTAATTTAAAATCGGGTGGTGGATTAAGTCAAAGTACTTATTTTTGTGATATCCTCTTTTCAGCTATATTATCAAACTTCAGGCTTCCATTATTCATACATATTGACTGGCTGCATCGTGGCCTGGTTCGGCAACTTGAACGTCCAGGAGCAGCAAAGACTGCAAAACGTTGTGACCACTGCCCAGTCCATCACTAGCTCTGACCTCCCCCACCATCGAAGGGATTTATCGAAGTTGCTGCCTCAGAAAGCAGCTAACATCATCAGACCCACACACCACCCCTGGCCCCACACTCATCTCACCACTGCCATCGGGAAGAAGGTACAGGAGACTGAAAACTGTAACGTCCAGGTTCAGGAACAGCTTCTTCCCTGCAGCCATCAGGCGACTAAACACTACAACCTCATATAAGCTCTGAACTACAATAGACTTATTATTATTATTGCACTATTATTGTTTGTTTTTTGAATATGTGTGTATGTGTATATATAAATATATATGTGTGTGAGTATGTGTATATATTACACACTGAACTTTCTCTCGTTTATCATATTGATTACAGTGTACTACATTTACATATTCTGCTGTGCTGCAGCAACTATGGATTTCATTGTTCTATCTGGGATATATGACAATAAAACACTCTTGACTCTTGATAAGAGTGTTACTGCTGAGGCCAGTATTATTGTCTTTTTCGAAGAGGTGAGACAATGCACTCTTTCCAATGAAGGTACTCCCATCCAACTGCTGTGTATGGAGATCCAGGATTTAGACTGTGTTGAAGGGTATTGGTATTGGATTATTATTGTCATGTTACTGAGATACAGTGATAAACTTGGCTGTGTGTTCTATCCAGGCAGATTATACCATAGTGAGGTATATCAGGTAGCAAAAGTGAAAAAATAAACCGTGCAGAATATGTTAGATACATAGCACAGCGGTAGAGTTGCTGCCTCACAGCGCCGAGACCCGGGTTCAATCCTGACTACGGGTGCTGTCTGTACGTTCTCCCCGAGACCTGCGTGGGTTTTCCCCAGGTGCTCTGGTTTCCTCCCACACTCCAAAGATGTACAGGTTTATAGGTTAATTGGCTTTGGTAAAAATGGGAAATTGTCCCTAGTTTGTAGGATAGTGCTAGTGTACGGTGATCTCTGGTCGGCGCGGACTCGGTGGGCCGAAGGGCCTGTTTCCACGCTGTATCTCTAAACTAAAAAAACTAAAAAAGATAGAGAAAGTGCAGATGAACAAAGTGCAAGGGTCTCAACAAGGTAGATTTGAAGATCAGAAATAAATCTTGACATATGACACGTCTATTCAAGGGTCTAATAACCGGGGAAGAAGCTGTTCCTGAATCTGGCAATACTTCCTTGCAAGCTTTTATATCTTCTGCCTAACAGGAGAGAAGTCCAGGGAGTAAGTGGTCCTTGATTATGTTGGCTGAAGTTGATATAAAGTATGAGTCCCAGAGTGGCCTTGGTAGTGTTTCCAACCTGGCTACACACTCATCTCCCCGCTACCTTCAGGTAGAAGGTACAGGAGCCCTGAAGACTGCAACGTCCAGGTTCAGGAATAGCTACTTCCCCACATCCATCAGGTTATTAAACTCAACTGAAACAAATCTGTGAACACTAATAGACCATTATGTGTTTATTTGCACTTTATCTGCTTATTTATTGATGTGTGTATATATTTATATAATGGTGTATGGACACACTGATATGATATGTTCTGTATTCGTGCCTACTCTATTCCGTTGTGCTGATGCAAAGCAAGAATTTCATTGTCCTATCTGGGACATATGACAATAAACTCTCTTGACTTGATATGTTTCCTGTTCTTGCCTTCTGGGTGATAGGGATTCATATGGGTCCAGGACACGGCTCTGTGCAACAATATCCTGGGACTGATAAGACCTGATATCACCTCTTCACTGGGTGGTGATCACACAAACCAACCTCCCTTCCATTGACTCCATCTACACCTCACGCTGCCTCGGCAAGGCCAGCAGCATAATCAAAGACCAGTCGCACCCCGGCCACTCCCTCTTCTCCCCTCTCCCATCAGGCAAAAGGTACAGAAGTGTGAAAACGCACACCTCCAGATTCAGGGACAGTTTCTTCCCCAGCTGTTATCAGGCAACCGAACCATCCTACCAACAACTAGAGAACAGTTCTGAACTACTATCTACCTGACTGGATTCTTTAATCGGACTTTACTGGACTTATCTTGCACTAAATGTTGTTCTCTTTATCATGTATCTGTACGCTGTGATGGCTCGATTGTAATCATGTATTGTCTTTCCTCTGACTGCTTAGCATGCGACAAAAGCTTTTCACTGTACCTCGGTGCACGTGACGATAAAACTAACTGAACGGGCAACAACCATCACTCTGGTTCCACTGTCCTGTGAAGAGGCAGCCACTGAGTGATCCCCA
>JAXLNO010003702.1:50900-75807 GCA_038087875.1 Malacoraja senta
AGGACGACTCCGTAACACTGCTGCAGCTGCTCTGGATCAAGTGATGGGAACCGCAGGTAGTTCTGCAGCCCCCGGCTGCAGTGTTGCAGTCTCACTGGTGTGGGGCCTCACACCAGTGCAGCAGAGTCTCGCAGAGACGGACGCAACTAAACACTGAAGAAGCAGATCCATCTCCTTTAAAAACAAACAACATCTGACAGCATCTGCTCCCGTTGAATGGTTATTGTTGGAATTTTGGAAAACGTTCAGCACTCGAGTTCCCACAGTCGGCACCGTGACGTCACCAGATAATAGAGTCATACAGTGTGGAAACAGACCCTTCGGCCCAACTTGCCCACACCGACCAATAGGCCCCATAGAAACATAGAAAATAGGTGCAGGAGGAGGCCATTCGGCCCTTCGAGCCAGCATCGCCATTCATTGTGATCATGGCTGATCGTCCCCTATCAATAACCCGTGCCTGCCTTCTCCCCATATCCCTTGACTCCACTAGCCCCTAGAGCTCTATCTAACTCTCTCTTAAATCCACCCAGTGATTTGGACTCCACTGCCCTCTGTGGCAGGGAATTCCACAAATTCACAACTCTCTGGGTGAAAGAGTTTTTTTTCACCTCAGTCTTAAATGGCCTCCCCTTTATTCTAAGACTGTGGCCCCAGGTTCTGGACTCGCCCAACCTTAGGAACATTTTTCCTGCATCTTGCAATAGTCATAGCAATAGCAATACCCATCTACAATGGTCCCACGTGCCTGCGTTTGGTCCATATCCCTCTAAACCTGTCCTATCCATATACCTGTCCAAATGTTTCGTTGCGACAGAACCTGCCTCAACTACCTCCTCCGGCAGCTCGTCCACATAACTACCACCTTTTATGTGTAAAAAAAAGTTGCCCCTCAGATCCCCCCCAAATCTTTCCCAACTCACCTTAAACCTACGGCCTCTGATTCTTGAACCTCTGTTCAGTCAGGGTGGTGAATCTGGAATTTATTGCCACAGACGGTTTTGGAGGCCAAATCAATGGATATTTTTTAGAGATAGATAGATTCTTGATTAGGACAGGTGTCTGGGGTTGTGGGGAGAAGGCAAGAGAATGGGGTTACGAGGGAAAGATAGATCAGCCGTGATTTAATGGCGCAGTAGACTTGATGGGCCGAATGGCCTGATTCTGCTCCTAGAACATATGAACTTCTCCTGTTCTTGAACCTATGTCCTCTGGTCCTTGAGATCAAGATCACTGTTAGGTGTTGTGGGATAGTCCATAGATGTTGAGTTTTGTGCCAAGTCAGAGTTCTTGAAGGGTCCCAACTGAAGATTAACGTCCAAAGAAAGATCCCAACCAGAATTGTTATCTGTCCATCCCCTCCACAGATGCCGCCCGACTGGCTGAATTCCTCCAGCACTTTGTGCTTTGTTCAAGGTTCCAGAATCTGCAGTTCCTTGCATCTCTCTGAGAGCTTGAAGCTTGTGTGAGCTTTGGGATTTATGAATGGTGACTTTATGTTGATGTTCTGAGTGAGGAGGATGCCTGGCCACTGTGAGGGTGGGGGAGTAGCTGGGATGCAATGATGTACTCTTGGATGGTGTGAACTTCATTGGATGAAACAGGCCTCTACTATCTGGAAAAGGAGCAGTGAAGTGGAGTCACAAGGAACTGCAGGTGCTGAAATCTTGATCAAAACACAAAGTGCTGGAGGAACTCATCGGCTCAGGCAGTGTCAGTGGAGGGAACGGACAGACGATGATTCAGGTTGTGTTTTTGCAAAAGACTGGTGAAGACACACTGATCTCTCATGTTTCACGATCGCAAACATTTTAGATTCTGTTCCAATCCGGGAAACACAGCAGCCTGTTTGCACACAAGCTACAAAAGGATAACATATTTGGCCAATCTTTCTTCACAGTCCATGTTGGAGATTTAAATTGAGGGAAAAACAGTGGCTGGGAAACCGGAAACTATTCCTCAGTTCCTCTTGGTACTAGGGCCAGGGATTCTTTACAAGGGTGGTCAGGGCATCGGTTTCATATATCGGGTGAATGTGGAATGGATTTGACTGTGTTCGTGCAGAACGGTGGAGGAGACGGCACTGTAAACTCTGCTGGATTGGGAATTAATGGCTTGTCCCAAACTAGAATGAGTTACATTGATCCGAGGCAAGAAAATCCCACCAAATTGAAGTGGGAGATATCCAATATCAAGATGATCTTTGTGTTCCAGTATCTTTAGTGACAGATCGCGTGTGAATTAATCTTTCGAGTCTACCCTGAAGCAATTGTATCTTTAGTATGGTCTGTGGAGAAAAGCAGATCCAGCTGGCTGTTCGCCTCTGGGGCTTTGAGTGTGTGGGAGAGGCAAGCTGGAAGCTATTTGATAACTCAGAGATTAAGCATATTTGCAATTCAGATCAGTGAGACCCTTTGTTGCCACTAGATTTTAAAATGTCTTTTTTTAGCCAAGTTTTAACTGGGTAACTTGGAGAAGAATGCAGCCATAAACTGGGGGTCTCAGATATCCCGGGAACTAAGCCAAAGGAAATCATAAAATCACAGACATGCACAAAATGGGCACTAATGGGTCCGCTGTATTTATGTGAAAGAGTATTGGAGCAACACAAAATGATTGAGATGATCACACCTAACAAAGTAGCGCAGTGATTTTAGTTTTATCGTGAAAGTGCTGCGGAAATCACACTGCAAAGTCAAACTCGAGCTGCAAGCAGTGAGCTAGGTTACGGAGCTGGGGTCACGGAGCAGTCTTCTACTGTACAGCCCGTGGTCCAGGAACCGTTTAGTGCGTGCTTTCATTGCAGCAGCCTCTTCCCTGGGCCAAGCTAAAGGAGATGAAATCCTCGACGGTTACAGCTCTGGAAGAGAAAAGAAAGGATTGCTTCTTACTCGAAACCCAGCCATGGTTGTTTTTACAATTGATAGATACAAAAAGCTGGATTAGCTCAGCAGGTCAGGCAGCATCTCTGGAGAAAAGGAATAGGTGACGTTTCAGGTTGAGACCTTTCACCGTGAAGCAATGGCGGACTGGCCAGGGTGTCAGCTTGCCCGATGGCAAGTAGGCCCCTGATGAAGTGGACCCCTATATCAAGTGGGCCCCAGATGAAGTGGGCCCCTGATGAAGTGGACTCCTATATCAAGTGGGCCCCTGATGAAGTGGACCCCTATATCAAGTGGGCCCCTGATGAAGTGGACCCCTATATCAAGTGGGCCCCTGATGAAGTGGACCCCTATATCAAGTGGGCCCCTGATGAAGTGGACCCCTATATCAAGTGGGCCCCTGATGAAGTGGGCCCCCATATCAAGTGGGCCCCTGATGAAGTGGACCCCTATATCAAGTGGGCCCCTGATGAAGTGGGCCCCCATATCAAGTGGGCCCCTGATGAAGTGGACCCCTATATCAAGTGGGCCCCTGATGAAGTGGACCCCTATATCAAGTGGGCCCCTGATGAAGTGGGCCCCCATATCAAGTGGGCCCCTGATGAAGTGGGCCCCCTTTGTCTCCTGGCAACCAATATTTTTAGACCCAGTCCGCCACTGCCGTGAAGGGTCTGATAAAGGATCTTGACCCAGAATGTCACCTATTCCTTTTTTCCAGAGACAATAGACAACAGGTGCAGGAGATGGCCATTTGGCCCTTCGAGCCAGCACCGCCATTCAATGTGATCATGGCTGATCATCCACATTCAGTACCCCGTTCCTGCTTTCTCGCCATATCCCCTGACTCCGCTATCTTTAAGAGCTCTATCTAACTCTGTCTTGAAAGCATCCAGAGAATTGGTCTCCACTGCCTTCTGAGGCAGAGAATTCCACAGATTCACAACTCTCTGGGTTAAAACGTTTTTCCTCATCTCCGTTCTAAATGGCCTACCCCTTATTCTTAAACTGTGGCTCCTGGTTCTGGACTCCCACAACATCAGGAACATGTTTCCTGCCTCTAGCGTGTCCAATCCCTTAATAAACTTATATGTTTCAATAAGATCCCCTCTCAGCCTTCTAAATTCCAGAGTATACAAGCCCAGTCACTCCATTCTATCAACATATGACAGTCCCGCCATCCCACGAATTAACCTCGTGAACCTACGCTGCACGCCCCTCAATAGCAAGAATGTCCTTCCTCAAAATTGGTGATCAAAACTGCACACAATACTCCAGGTGTGGTCTCACTGGGGCCCTGTACAACTGCAGAAGGACCTCTTTGCTAGTGTACTCAACTCCTCTTGTTATGAAGGCCAACATGCCATTCGCTTTCTTCACTGCCTGCCGTACCTGCATGCTTACTTTCATTGACTGATGAACAAGGACCCCCCAGATCTCGTTGTACTTCTTCTTTTCCCAACTTGACACCATTCAATAATCTGCCTTCCTGCTTTTGCCACCAAAGTGGATAACCTCACATTTATCCACATTAACTGCATCTGCCATGCATCCGCCCACTCACCCAACCTGTCCAAGTCACCCTGCATCCTCATAGCATCCCCCTCACAGCTCACACTGCCTGACCCGCTGAATCAGATGCTGCCTGACCCACTGAATTACTCCAGCATTTTGTGTCTGTCTTCAGTGCAAACCAGCATCTGCGGTTCCTTCGTACACACATGGTTGTTTTTACCCTCCGCCCCTTGACTAGGTGACCAGCAGAGGGTACAATCATGGCTGGTAGTTACCCTGCCCATTCCTGAGTGTACTTTGGTGACAGATCGGGAAGCAAGTTAGGTTTATGAAGCTTCCTACCTCCATGCTCCCATATGGAAACACCATCGGTTCAGTTCAGTTTAGTGTCACGTGTACCGAGGTACAGTGAAAAACTTCTTATTGTGTGCTAACCAGTCAGCGGGAAAGACAATGCATGATTACAGTCGAGCCATTTATAGTGTATAATATAGAGGAAGATCATAATTAAAGTTAGGAATGTTGCTGTAGGACTAGAGAGTGTGGAGAGATTGTAATATGTGATTGTAGATCTGCTTCTGTGGCTAGCACGTAAATAGTCACCTGGGTTGGGGGCCATCTTGGAGCAACCCCCTTGCTTGGGCGGCACTATGACCTGTGGAACTGCCGCTCCCATCTTCACAGCTGCTGACTGAGCTGCTTGTGGACACGCTCCACTCCAGCACCATTTGGAGTTTGGAAAAATGGAGTTTCGTTTGAGCCTCTTTGAGGTTCAAATGACAAGAATAAAATCTAATCTAATCTAATGTAATCTAATTTGTGAGGCTTGCTCGGTGACTAAAGCATTGGATCATTGTGAGGTTCACACAAGGGTCTTGTAATTGGAAAGGAGGTGGGTGAACTGAGGGGTGGGCTGGGCGATTGCTCCGATTGGCCTTGTGAGGCCTGGATACGCATTCCTCTGTGGCTTCAGTCAAAACCACCAGGAACATAAAAACCACGGAAAAAAGGCTGAGGTTTTTTTTAGACACACAATTATAGAGAGGGAAAAATCCACGGAGACTTGACTTGGGCTGGGAAACTACTGTTCTGAGAAGGGTTTGAGATGCTGTGATTACTTGCAATGCACCAGGAAAAGTGCTGGAATTTCACTAACTTCTTAAAATGTTTTTTATAGCACAGTTGCTTGGAAAAGAATGTAGTCATCCATCATCTGGTGTCTCGGTAATTCCAGGAAACCTTGCCGATGGAAATCATAAAATCACATGCATGTGTGATCTACACGTGAGAAATGGAACTAATGAGTCCAGTTTAAGTGCCACTGTATTTACATGAAAGATTGTTGGTGTATTGAGATAGTCACGACTGCAGGCATGTTCACCGAAAAACAACTGAGTCTTTGCAAGATTATTGGAGGAGCATTGTGAAATGGTCTTACTACTGGATTGTGTTGACAAAGATGGCATGGTCACCATGGATGGATGTTGTGACTAGTTGAATGTCAAGTCGAGGGTTGGGTAGCTACCTTCTTGGACTTTGCATCTGGTTCAAAGCCTCAACGGTCCATGTCACCACTGGCTCCACAGAGCTGAGATGGCAGGAAGCGGGAGGCGATACTAAGACGTTTCCTGTGTTGGAAGGAACCGCAGATGCTGGTTCACACCGAAGATAGACACAAAATGCTGGAGTAACTCAGCGGGACAGGCAGCATCTCTGGAGAGGAATGGGTGACGTTTCGGGTCGAGACCCCTCGGTCTGAGAGTCAGGGGAGAAGGAAACTAGAGCTATGGAAGGGTACAAAGACCATGTAAGGTCTGAAAAGGACAGATCAAAGCAGATGATGATCAAGGAAATGGTCAGTATGGGTTTGAAGGGACATTGGCCAAATGTAGGCAGGTGGATCTAGTGTAGCTGGGACATGTTGGCCTATGTGGGTAGGTAGGGCTGAAGGGCCTGTTTCCATGCTGTATCACTCTATGACTCTATGAAATGTACAACAGTTCATTGTTGGCTGAGGGGAAGGTGACAACAAGGCACACAGACAGTAAAATTAACCTGGAGGACAGTGAACGAGTCGGAGGACTAGGGAGAACAAGAAGTTTGCTACCTGGCTTTGTGCTCGGGGACATTAGATCTTTCTCACCTGTCAGCAGCGTGAATGATGCATGTGCCTGGGTGGGCGGAGGTCTCAGATTTGGGTCTCAAACGATGGTCGAGGTGACCCATCCAGAAATCTCTGTCCTGGTCCAAACTCGCCAGCGATGAATTAAATTCACTGAGGAAAGAAGACGAGCTTTTCAATTGTTTGATTCAATTCAGCAAGAGCTAAAATAGAGCTGGCAAACATTATGTTACAAACAATAAACTCAAATTCCCTTCCAAACGTTAAGGTCAATTGAATACAAGAAGGGTGGCACGGTGGCGCAGCGGTAGAGTTGCTGCCTTGCAGCGTCAGAGACCCGGGTTCGATCCTGACTACGGGTGCTGTCTGTACGGAGTTTGTACGTTCTCCCCATGACCTGCGTGGGTTTTCTCCGGGTGCTCCGGTTTCCACCCACACTCCAACGATGTACAGATTTGTAGGTTAATTGGCTGTGGTAAAGATTATAACTTGTCCCTAGTGTTAGTGTGCAGGGATCGCTGGTGGGGGCCGCAGGTCCTGTTTCCTTGCTGCATCTCTAAACCAAACTCAACTAAATTAATCTAAAAATTAAGTTAAGGTTTGGGGCCTGATTTTCCGCTCAGTGTTCTCGGTGCCCAAATAACTAAAATCAAATGATTTAAAGAACTGGAACCAAAGTTTTGA
Source organism: Malacoraja senta (assembly GCA_038087875.1). Taxonomy (NCBI): domain Eukaryota; kingdom Metazoa; phylum Chordata; class Chondrichthyes; order Rajiformes; family Rajidae; genus Malacoraja; species Malacoraja senta. Next base: position 58,101 of record JAXLNO010003702.1, read on the forward strand.
TTTCATTAATGACAAATGAATGTATTTCAGACCCAGCACTGGCAGTTTCAGTTGTCTTTAGTACCTCTAAATAGTCTGTGGACTATTACTTTGCTATTAGTTCCACCTCGTCTTTCTACAAACTCCTCTCAGAAGCCTCCAGGCTTTTGTAAGTGTTGTTTTTGGCATGATGCTCCGCATTACTATCGAGATTCATATCACTAATAGCCAGGGTACTGCTACTTTTAAGAATAGTTGTCAGTTGTACAGGTGCAATATTAAGGACCCTGCCAAAGAACTGCCAGAGTCACTTCTCCCTTCATATTCCGAGCCAAAACATTCTCAATTGGTTTAAGTCGTGCAGTACAGAGCAGTGGGGCAAGGCTTCTGACCCAGGGCAAGCAAGGACTCAAGTCAGAAAAGTTTCACATGAAACAAAAGAACAATGCCACAGAAACCATACGGCCAGTCACGGTGGCGCAGCGGTAGAGTTGCTGCACGCAGGGTGCGATCCCGACTACTGGTTCAGTCTGTACGGAGTTTGTACGTTCTCCCCGTGACCTGCGTGGGTTTTCTCAGAGATCTTCAGTTTCCTCCCACACTCCAAAGACGTACAGGTTTGTAGGTTAATTGGCTTGGTAAATGTAAAAATTGTCCCTAGTGGGTGTAGGATAGTGTTAATGTGCGGGGATCGCTGGTCGGCGTGGACCCGGTGGGCCGAAGGGCCTGTTTTCGCGCTGTATCTCTAATCTAAAAATCTAACCTAGCCTGTTCTAGACTCGTTGATGAGGCATCTCAGGCTTCCAGACTGAATTCAGTGGCTGTAATCAACTTTGATTCGTTAAAACCAATTAACACAACATGAAATCTTATTTAACGAGATAATGACACAAAACCAATCAAACCCACAGAGACCATTCCCTCCACAACTCCCTGGTCAACTCGTCCCTTCCCACCCAAACACCCCCTCCCCAGGTACTTTCCCCTGCAACCGCAGGAGATGTAACACCTGCCCCTTTACCTCCCCCCTCGTCTCCAACCAAGGACCCCAACAGTCTTTTCAGTTGAGGCAGAGGTTCACTTGCACCTCCAACCTCATCTATTGTATCCGCTGTTCCAGGTGTCGACTCCTGTACATCGGTGAGACCAAGCGCAGGCTCGGCGATCGTTTAACTGAACACCTCCGCTCAGTCCGCCTTAACCTACCTGATCTCCAGGTGGCTCAGCACTTCAACTCCCCCTCCCATTCCCAATCTGACCTTTCTGTCCTGGGCCTCCTCCATTAGCAGAGTGAGGCCCAGCGCAAATTGGAGGAACAGCACCTCATATTTCGCTTGGGTAGCTTACACCCCAGCGGTATGAACACTGACTTCTCTAACATCAAATAGCCCTTGCTTTCCCTCTCTCTCCATCCTCTCCCCCTTCCCAGTTCTCCCACCAGTCTTACTGTCTCCGACTACATTCTATCTCTGTCCCGCCCACTCCCCTGACATCAGTCTGAAGAAGGGGCTCGATCTGAAACATCACCCTTTCCTTCTTTCCAGAGAAGCTGCCTGTCCCACTGAGTTACACCAGCATTTTGTGTCTACCTTCGATTTATCTCATTGGAGATCCTCGGACTATCTTTGATCAGACTTTACTGGACTTTATCTTGCACTAAACGTTATCCACATTATTCCCTTGATCATGTATCTGTGCATGGTGGATGGCTCGATTGTAATCATATACTGTCTTACTGTCTGTATGGAGTTTCTCTGTTCTCCCTGTGACCGCGTGGGTTTTCCATCCTTGGTTGGAGACGAGGGGGGAGGTAAAGGGGCAGGTGTTGCATCTCCTGCGGTTGTAGGGGAAAGGACCTGGGGAGGGGGTGTTTGGGTGGGAAGGGACGAGTTGACCAGGGAGTTGCGGAGGGAATGGTGTCTGTGGGTATGATTGGTTTTGTGTCATTATCTCGTTTAATAAGATTTCATGTTGTGTTAATTGGTTTTAACGAATCAAAGTTGGTTACAGCCACTGAATTCAGTCTGGAAGCCTGAGATGCCTCATCAACGAGTCTCGAACAGTTTAGGTTCGATTTTTAGATTAGAGATACAGCGCGGAAACAGGCCCTTCGGCCCACCGGGTCCGCGGCGACCAGCGATCCCCGCACATTAACACTATCCTACACCTACTAGGGACAATTTTTACGTTTACCAAGCCAATTAACCTACAAACCTGTAAGTCTTTGGAGTGCGGGAGGAAACTGAAGATCTCGGAGAAAACCCACGCAGGTCACGGGGAGAATGTACAAACTCCGTACAGACAGCACCCGTAGTCGGGATTGAACCCGGGTCTCCGGCGCTGCATTCGCTGTAAGGCAGCAACTCTACCGCTGCGCCACCGTGCCGCCCCAGTGCAGAACTCCATTGTCACGAACACCCATTCATTGATCTGCTCCATCTTTCTTCTCGTGATAATGCGAGCCTATAATTAAATAACAAATATGAAACCAAAAGAAGAGAAAAGACGGCTTGATGGAATACCTGAATCTGAAGTCATGGAGCAGGTGACGGCCCATTAAATAGTCTTCGTAGGTTTTGTCTATTTGTTTCTTCAGATCCTTAACAGTGTTACTGTACCCATTAAAAACGTAGTCAGCAAATAGTAACTTGCCTCCCATGTACATCTGTTGGCAACAAGGAGAGTGTTCATCAGTCAAGCCCCACTGGCCGTCAGCTTTGGACACACCTTTAACATGAATCGGATGAAATGATCACAGTGTTCCTTGTTTTCCCAAAAATCTCCAGAGCTGCAGGATACAAACCGTTTCGACAGGGAGACTAAATTACAGGCAGTACCAAGCTATTCTGCTTCATCTTTCCTCACTGGATAAACACCTCAGGAATTAATCTACTGATAATTTACTGGCATTATCACATGTCTCGGAAACATTTAGACAGGTACATGGACAGGACAGGTTTAGAGGGATGTGGGCCAAATGCAAGCAGGTGGCACCAGTGTAGCTGGGACATGTTGGCAGGTGTGGGCAAGTTGGGCTGAAGGGCCTGTTTCCCTACTGTATCACTCTATGACTCTGCACAACCAGTGCTGCATAGAAAACCCCAATCGGTAAAACACATTTGGTTCATGTGAACCTTAGTCATGGGAAGCAAGCCCCTTTGACCCAACTTGTCCCCCTTGACCGAGATGCGATCCCATCTAAGCTGGTCCCATTTGTCCGTGTTTTGCCCAGATCACTCTAAACCATTCCTATCCATGTACTTGTCCAAGTGTCTTTAAAGTGCTGTTATATCATTGAAAAATGAGTTGAAATGTTTGCATCCACTCTATGGGTGGTTGCTCTTCCCTGCCACGATTCACCCAGTGTGCGTATCTGATTCCCTACCATAACTCACACGCACGCACGCATGCATGCACGCACGCATGCACACTGCGTTATCGTCTGACAGCCTGAACCGATGGGTTGCGAGCTGTGACCTCCACATTTTGCTCACAGAAAGCCAGCAATCACCCATAATTTAATTGTGTAAGGACGAATTGCAATGCTGGTTTACACCGAAGATCGACACAAAATGTTGCAGTAACTCAGCGGGACAGGCAGCATCTGTGGAGAAAAAGAATAGATGATGTTTTGGGTTGAGACTCTTCATCAGACTGGGAGTGAGGGAGGGGAACACTGGAGATGTGGGAAGGTACAGAATAAAGCATAGTCGGCATCAATGACTCAGGAAAGGTGGAGCCCACAATGGTCCAATGTTGGCTGGGGACAAGGTGATAACGAAGGAAAACAAACGGTGAAATTAGCAGGAGGTGGGGGAGGAGACACCTACGCTTAGTCCGCCTTGGTCTCTGTGATCTCCCGATTGCCAAACATTTTAACTCCCCCTCCCATTACCTCACTGACCTCTCTGACCTCAAATTGGAGGAACAGCACCTCATATTTTGCTTACACCCCAGCGGTATGAATATTGATTACTCTAACTTCAAGTAACCCTTGCTCTCCATCTCTCCCTCTCTCCCCCACCCTAGTCACCCTGCTAGTTTCACTATTTGTATCCCTTCGTTATCACCTCCACCACAGCCAACAATGGACTATTGTGGGCTCTACCTTCCCCTGAGTCATCAATGCAGGCTCTGCTTGGTAGTGCAGCATCCAGTCTCCCTCTCCCTGACTCTGATGAAGGGTTTCACCCGAAATGTCCCCTATTCCACCTTTTCTACAGACCTGCCTGAATGGAGTTGTACCTTCTCCCGTGGATTTGCCCTGCGTGGATTTTCTCCGGCATCTCTGGTTTCCTCCCACACTCCAAAGACGTACTGGTTTGTAGGCTAATTGGCTTGGTATAAATGTCTTGTGTGTGTGTGTCGGATCGTGCTAGTTGTGGTGGTCGCTGGTCGGTGCGGACTTGGCAGGCCAAAGGGCCTGTCTCTAAAGTACACCTGCACAGTGGGAAGAGTGCACACATTCCCAGTTCACTACAGAGGCCGGGTTAGTAAGGCAACCCCTTCATAACCTGGGCTAACTGGTGAGCAGGAAAGGCTGCTGCTTTTTTGCGGTTATCAGGCAACATTGGTTGAGATGTCTCCTGTCCCACAGTGAATGCAAGTGGATGAAATCACTAATGAAATCAGACAGAATGTGAGAAACATGGAAACATAGAAAATAGGTACAGGAGTAGGCCATTCGGCCCTTCGAGCCCATTCAATATGATCATGGCTGATCATCCAACTCAGTATCCTGTAACTGCCTTCTCTCCATACCCCCTGATCCCTTTAGCCACAAGGGCCACATCTAACCCCCTATAGCCAATGAACTGGCCTCAACTACCTTCTGTGGCAGAGAATTCCACAGATTCACCACTCTCTGTGTGAAAAAAAAAGTCTCATCTCAGTCCTAAAAGACTCCCCCCTTATCCTTAAACTGTGACCCCTTGTTCTGGACTTCCCCAACATTGGGAACAATCTTCCTGCATCTAGCCTGTCCAACCCCTTAAGAATTTTGTAAGGGAGAGGGAGGTGATGGTTCTGGTCAAATGCAGTGCTTGGGGGGGGATCTCTCTGATGCAGAGGGTTGGACGTCACGGCAGAGAACTCCCCTGGCTGCTCAGGATGACCCTGTCCTGAGGAAGCTGCAAGTCAACATGACCTCCATGGGGAAGGCACGAGCATGCTTGAAATACTTCTGGCAGAATGTCGCAGGTCTCAATGAGAAAAGCCTTAGAAAGTCTTATAGTTTAGTTAAGAGAGACTACGTGGAAATAGACCCTTCAGCCCACCGAGCCCTCGCCGACCAGCGATCCCCGCACATCAACACTACCTTACACGCACCAGGGACAATTTACAAACCGAAGATCTCGGAGAAAACCTACGCAGGTCACGGGGAGAATGTACAAACTCCGTACAGACGGCACCCATAGTTGGGATTGAACCCGGGTCTCTGGCGTTGTGAGGCAGCAACTCTACCGCTGCGCCACTGGTGCTGCCCTAGTCTGAGTCTTTAAATATACGTTCTTCATCACAGGCTGCGTGATGTGAAGACTTTGCAGGGATAGCTGCGGGCATGCCTTCCCCGCCAGACCCTGACTGAAGCTAATGACTCCTCCAGTAACACAGTGTTGCTAGTGGCATTCCCAGTGAGGCAGCCATGCATCGCTCTCCCCGTGACCTGCGTGAGTTTTCTACGGACGCTGTGGTTTCCTCCCACACCTGAAAGACGTGCGTGCAGATAGATTGATGGGTCTCAGTGAATTGTCCCTCGTATGTAGGTGAGAGGTGGGATCTGCAGGGAGTTGGTGAGGATGTGAGGGGAATAAAAAATGGGATTAATGTAGGACAGGTGTAAATATGTTGTTGATGGTTAGTGTGGATTCAGTGGGCTGAAGGGCCTGTTTCCATGTTGTCTCTCTCTGTGCTGGGCACCTCATTCTCACCTCATTCATTTTGTACCGACTGATGAAGCACAGACAGTGGGCAGTGGGCTATGAGTTATCAGCACCTGGGTTCACTCATCCAAACTCTGCTTCCTCATATCTGGGGCTGTTAAGTTTAGTTTAGAGATATAGCATGGAAAAAGGCCCTTTGGCCCATCGAGTTCATGCTGACTGGCGATCCCCACACACTTGGAGCGGGGCCTAACATCGCCCGGCGCGGCTTAACATCCGCGGGACTTACCATCGCCCGCCGGGGGCTTTAACACCGTGAGCCCCAGTTGCCTCGATGCTGCAGTTGGACTGCTGGACCGCGGGAGAAGAACAAAGGGAAGAGATAAGACTTTTGCCTTCCATCACAGTGAGGAGGTGTTGGAGATTCACTGTGATGGATGTTTGTCTAAACTGTGTTAAGTGTGGGTCTTGGTTTTTTTGTAATTGTTAAGACTGTAGAAAATGCAATTTTGTTCAAACCAAGCTGTTTGAATGACAATAAAAGGCATACTATTCTTCTATTCTATTGTAACACTATCCCACACACACTGGGAACAATTTACATTTATACCAAGCCTATATATCTGGAGGGTGTGAGGAAACTGGAGCACCCAGTAAAAACACCCGCAGGCCACGGGGAGACTGTACAAGCTCCGTATAGACAGCACCCGTAGTCAGGATGGAACCCGGGTCTCTGGCGCTGTGAGGCAGCAACTGTACCGCTGCGTCACCGTAACGCACCTCCTGCCTGAGGGAGGTCATCTTTTGCGTTGCCATGCATCTTGAGACAGGGATGGCATGGCTACAATCTCACACTACTTACTCTCAGATTGTCAGCTTCTACCCTTCCCACTCGAGATTCTCCGACAGTGCCCTTGGACATGGCTCAATGCCAGCTGCTTAAGACCATTCAGGCCAAGATGCTGCTGTTCTTATCTAACATCATGGCAGCTGCTGCTACAAATACCCCACCACTGGACACCGACTGCAACTTGAAATTGGGGCATCACAGTGGCGTAACATTTCGATCCTGACTACGGGTGCTGTCTGTGCGGAGTTTGTACGTTCTCTGTGTGACCGCGTGGGCTTTCTCTGGGTGCTCCAGTTTCCTTCCAATTTTTTTAACCTAAACTTTATTCAGGATTAAAAAATATGTACAAAACAGGAACTGTGCAAAAAATCATCTGACATTCACCACAGATATACATACATACGTTAGTGTTATATCTGTTAAGTCAAGTCAAGTTTATTTGTCACATACGCATACGAGATGTGCAGCGAAATGAAAAGTGGCAATGCTTGCGGATTGTGCAAAAATACTACAAAACAGAATGGAACAGAAACCAAACAGAATAGAACAGTATAATCATAATTATACCCGGAATCCTTGCCACTCATGTGGCCCCCTTGGGTAATATCCCTCCCCTCGTTTATGGGGCGTTCCCACTGGACTTTGCCCCCCAATGTGCAGCAGGAGACCACGGGCACTCTGGAGGATTTCCAGGACCGCTGGGCACTGTGGTGGGGGGGGGGGGGGGGGGGGTTGAATGCATCTTTAACAAGGAGTGTAAGATAGTGGTATAATAGTTCATCGTTTGTCGTGTATTATGGTGTTTTGTTTTTACTGTACTGTATATATTATTTTAATTATTATTTTGGGTGGTCATGGAGGCGCAGCAGTAGAGTTGCTGCCTTACAGCGAGTGCAGCTCCGGAGACCCAGGTTCGATCCTGACTACGGGTGCTATCTGTACCTTCTCCCCGTGACCTGCGTGGGTTCTCTCCGAGATCTTCAGTTTCCTACCACACACCAAAGACGTACAGGTATGTAGGTTAATTGGGTTGGTAAATGTTAAAATTGTCCCTGGTGGGTGTAGGATAGTGTTAATGTGCAGGGATCACTGGTCGGCGCGGACCCGGTGGGCCCGAAAGGGTCACCTTCCCGCTCTGTATCTCTCAACTAAACTAAACTAAAAAATATTTGAATAAATATTTTTGATTTAAAAAAAAGGTGCAGCAGCAGAAGGACCTTAAGACTGTGCTTCCTCGCCCACAGAGCCTTGGCCTTGGCTGCACCCAGCTTCAAAAATCAAAATAAACTTTATTCAAGATAAAAAAATATGTGCAAAAGAAGAACTCTGCAAAGTTCCTCCGACATTCTCCACGGCTATACATACTTTCACACCATAGACGTACAGGTTTGTCTGTTAATTGGCTTGAGTAAAATTATAAATTGTGTGGGTTGGGCCTACACACTAGGCCAAGACTCGGTGGTCTGATGGGCCTGTGTGTGCACTGTTTCTCTAAAGTCTAAAGTCTAAACTGACATTGAAACCTCTCCCTAGAAGATACGCCCAAAGGTGACAACTTTCTGCGTTCAGTTTTCATGGTCGCATGTTAAAGTTGATTAAAGTGTCTATTCTGGTGGATTCCCGGTCACTGACCATGGAAATGTGTGGCAAAGGTGAAGAGCAACACCATGGGAGGGTGGAACTCCGCACTGGTGTGTCTGTCTGGCATTCTGTGGGTCACCTTCGCCCTTTACTCAATGTGTGTGTGGGACACAAGCCATATTATGGAAGTTAGACACAAAATGCTGGAGTAACTCAGCGGGACAGGCAGCATCTCTGGAGGAAAGGAATAGATGACGTTTCGGGTCGGAACCCTTCTTCATATTGAAAGATAGAGAAGGCCAGAACAAACCAGAGCCGGCAACATGTGGAGGTTATCTTGCTTACATTGTGTGTTTAGTTTAGTGATACAGCATGGAAACAGGCCCTTCGGCCCATCGAGTGTGCGCCAACCAGTGATCCTCACACACAAACTATCCTATACACTAGGGACAATTTACAATTTTTACCAAAGCCAATTAACCTACCAACCTGTATGTTTTTGGTGTGTGAGAGAAAACATGAGCACCCGGGGAAAACCCACGCGGTCACGGGGAGAACGTACAAACTCCGTACAGACACCTGCACCTGTAGTCAGGATCGAACCCGGGTTTCTAGCGCTGTAAGGCAGCAACTCTACCGCTGCGCCACCGTGCTGCCCAAATGCACCCAACCAGAACAGCAGCATGTTCTAGATAATTTCTCTCTGCACGCCATGTCGTGCTTGCGCAGAGGAAAGGTATCTTTATATGAAGATGGCTTCAGCTGCACTGCCTGAAAGTGCAATGGAGAGACATGGCTCCAAAATAAGGGGCCTGTCATTTAAAACTGAAGTCGGTAGAAATGTCTTCTCAGAGGGTGGTGAATCTCTGGAATTCTCTGTCCCTGACAGCGGTGGATGATTTAATATACAGTATCTGAGGTGGAACTAGATAAATAGTTGAAAGAATTGTTGAGGAATTGAGTGTATGGGGAACTGGTGCAGAAGAGGTGCATAGATCAGCCATGATCATGTTGAACTCTGGTGCAGGCTTTATGGGCCCAATGGTCAAATCCCGTGTGACAAGAACTTCGGAAGGAAATGCAAATAGATATTCAAACAGAAAATAATTTCAGGGCAAGAACCGAGAAAACAATAAAGCTCCAGGTCATGGAATGTGGAGGTGGGCAGCAGAGATAAGGATGCCACTAAATGTGTCTTGCTGGGAACTAGTATAGGATGAAGGAATGAGCGACCTCTTGGTGCAGTGGTAGAGTTCGGAGTCTCCTTCAAGATAGAAAAAACACGTGTTCAAAGGCAGTGTAACGGTAGAGCTACTGCCTTACAGCGCTGGAGACCCGGGTTCGATCCTGACTACTGGCGCTGTCTATATGGAGTTTGTACGTTCTCCCCGTGACCTGCGTGGGTTTTCTCTGAGATCTTGGGTTTCCTCCCACACTCCAAAGACGTACAGGTTTGTAGATAAATTGGCCTGATATAAATGTAAATTGTCCCTAGTGTGTGTGGGATAGTGTTAGTGTGCGGGGATCGGTGCGGACTCGGTGGGCTGAAGGGCCTGTTTCTGCGCTGTATCTCTAAACCAAACTGAATTAAACTAAAATTACAAACCTATGAATGAGGATCAGGAATAGGCCATTCCGCCCCTCAAGATGGTTCTGTCGTTTACTCTGAGCGTTGCTGGTCTGACTGTAACTTTCACCCCACGTTCCTTTGACTCAGTAACTTTCATCACAGAGCTGATCTCGGAGTTATCTACCTCTGCCTTAAAAATATTCAAAGACTCCGTTTCCACTGCTCTTGAAAATGAACATTTGACTGCCCGAGAAAACATTTTACCTCATCTATCTTAAATGGATGAACTCTTATTTCTAAACGGTTCTAGATTTTCCCACAAGAGGAAAGGTCCTCTCCACGCCCACTCTGTCAATACCTCTCAGGATCTGACATGTTTCTGCCAAACCCACTCCCTCTCTTCTAACCTCTTGCGGGTTCAAGCCCAGCCCGTCCAGCTTTCCCTCAGATGCACGGGCAGGGTTAGTGGAGCTGCTGCCTCATAGCTCCAGGGAACCAGGTTTGGATCCTGACCTCTGGTGCTTGGTGGTGTATGACGGCTTGGCTTTCCTCCTGGTGCTCCGAATCCCTCCCTCATCACAATCATGTGCGGGCTTGCAAGTTAAATGGCCACTGCAAATTGCCGCTAGTGTGCAGGTGAATAATAGCCTCTAGGGCAGTTGATGGGATTGCGAGGAGAATCCTGGTTAGAGTGGATGTGGAGAGGATGTTTCCACTAGAGGGAGAGTCTAGGACCAGAGGTCACAGCCTCAAAATAATAGGACATTCCTTTAGGAAGATGAAGAGGAATTTCTTCAGTCAGAGCATGGGTGGAAATCCTGGGGGGAGGATTGGGGGGGGGGGGGGACACACACACACGTCTCATCCCATGTTTTGAGAGGTGGGGGACAATACCCCCCATGTTTTGTAACCCGGAATTTGAAATTCGGTGAAAAAAAACCCAATTACAATCTCCACTTTCCGCAAGACAGTGGGGGTGTCACTGTTAAGCGCTTGTTAAATGTCTCTATTAACATTGTATTAACACGTTGTGTCACCAATTGTGTTTTGACCTTCAAGTATTACTGAAGGTATTCATGGAGAATTTCTTAAAGCTGTCTGATGCGGGTAGAATTATCATTTGAACTAATTGGATGTATTGGTGGATGGGAAAGATTTAAACGGGTATCGGATTTAAATGAGTCACGTCTTTAAGGGCTCCGGTCGAACGGGTTTCCTGGCCGGCTGGCAGGTAAAGCCCTCATTCAGGTCACTCACGTTATTTAGTATTATTTTCCCATCTCTCTCTCTCTCTCTCTCTCCCCTCCAAGGTTGGTTCTTATGTTTTCCTTTATTTGCTTCAGTTTTATTTGTTTGTGTTATTGTAGCTTTTGAAAGATTCAAACGGGTATCAGACGCTTTCTAAGGGCTGAATCGGCCCGTTCGCGGGGTCTTTCATCGCCCAGCGCGGCTTAAAATCAAACTGCTGCATAGAGGCGATCGAGGCTCCCGATGTTGAAGCCGATTTTAAACCGCACCGGGCAACGAAAGGCCCAGCGAACGGGCCGATTCAAGCCCCACGATTCGGGGCGGACAAAGTTGTTGTTGCTGGAGTTCGGAGTCAGTCACCAACCAGGTCAGCTCCCAATGTTACCGTCCACAGGGCCCACGGCTGAAGCCTCCAAAGGGGGGGGGGTGTGGGGGTGTGTGTGTGTGTGTGTGTGTGTGTGTGTGTGTGTGTGTGTGTGTGTGTGTGTGCGTGCGTGCGTGCGTGCGTGCGTGCGTGCGTGTGTGTGTGCACCAAGAAATCGCGTCCCCCCATGTTTTGACAGCGATTTCCGGCCCACAGCCAGAGGGTGGTGAATCTGTGGAATTCATTGCCACAGAAGACTGTGGAGGCCAAGTCAATGGATATTTCCAAGGCAGAGATAGATACATTTTTGATCAGTATGGGTGTCAGGGGTTATGGGGAGAAGGCCGGAGAATGGGGTTAGGATCAGCCATGATTGAACAGCAGAGTAGACTTGATGGACCAAATGGCCTAATCCTGCTCCTATCACTTATGGACTTTGAACTTATGAAGATGCCAATGAGATCAGTGTAGGATTAGTGTGGGTGTTTCTTGATGGATGGACTCAGTGGATTAAAGGTCTACTTTCCATGTTGCATCTTTCCATATGTCCCTCTCCACTCTGCATATTAATCCATTAATCATATTCTGAACGACCTCCAATGCATCAAATTTCTTCTTTAAATAGTGAGTCCAATCCTGTATAGCTTCAAGTAACCCCTGCATTCCCTCTCTCTCTTCTTCCCTCCCCCACCCTAGTCATGCTGTTAGTTTCACTGTTCGTATCCCCAAGTTATCACTTCCTCCACGACAACCTCCAACAATGGACCATTGTGGGCTCGTTGGCCATCGGTGCCGGCTGTGATCTGTTCTGTACTTTTTCATACCTCTAGTTTCCCTCTTCCCTGACTCTCAGTCTGATGAAGGGTCTTGACCTGAAATGTCACCTATTCCTTTTCACCAGTGATGCTGCCTGCCCCGCTGAGTTACTCCGGCCTTTTTTGTCCATTTACTGTATTCAAGATGTGGTTACACAATGCTCCATTCTAGCTGAAGTACATTTGCGCTACTTTCGTTTCCAGTTTCCTGAGCAATAAATGATAGCTCTTTTAACAATTCCACGATTCTAGCGAAGCACGGGGATATAAGATTCAAAGTACAACAAAGCTACCTCATTGCATCAACTGCTTTATTACTTTAGTTCAGATATGCAGCACGGAAATTGGCCCTTCGGCCCACCGAGTCCAAGCCAACCAGCGATCCCCGCACACTAACACTAACACTATCCGGTGGAGCTGTTACTGGCTGCCTCCGCCCACAGTCTGGTTGTCTTTTTGTTTTTTGTTATGTTTAAAGTATGTTTTTTTGATTTTTTCAGTATTTTATGTGGGGGGAAGAGGGTATGGTAAGGGGGAAACCGTCCTTCAGTCATATCCTGACGAGGATGCGATTGCTATCTGAGTCGCGTCCTCCCCCCCCTCCTCCCCCCCCTACTAACTGGATTGGCGCGGCCTTTCCTGCCGGACCGGACCAGAGCTTCAGCAGCGGCGGCGAGGCGCTGGAAACATCGCGGAGCGGGCGAGGCCTTACCTGGGATCGCCGCTTGGAGCTCCGGAGTGTTGGGCCGTTGCTCCAACATCGCGGAGCTGTGGGTGCGGAGCTCCCAACGCGGGCGGCGCTGACCTCGACATCGCGGAGTCCTGGGACCCTTTGCCGGGGGTTGCCAGCGCGAATCTCCGCCCAGCGCGGCCTGTGGACATGGGAGCCGTGGACTCCGGTGGAAGGTGGCTGATTCAGAGGTACGGGCCGCTGAGAATGTTCTCCTGTTCGACGTCGGGGTTCCATCGTTCCCGGCTAGAGGGCCTGAACATCGGGCCGCCCGTAGCGGCAACTACGAGGTGCTCAGGAGGCGCCGACCATGGGTGAACCTTGGGGAACATTGGCGAGGAGGTTGACTGGACTTTGGTTCCTTCCCTCACACAGTGGGGAACTTTGGTGCCGCTGTGGGGATGTTTGTGTTGTGGACTACTGTGTTCTGTGTTTTTGTGTTTTTTTTATTATTTGAATGACTAAGGGAAAAATAATTTAGTTGTCTCTTAATTGAAGACAATGACAGTAAATTAAATCAAATCAAATGAAATCAAATCTTAAGGGCCTGTCCCACTTGGCCCTCATTTGCGCGTCACGCAGATTGTCACTGCCTATGTCATCACGCACAATGCACGCATAATGCGCACCATGCAGGCGTAATGCACACCATGCGTGCATCACGTGCGTATCACGACGCGCATGGCGTGCGTCGTGACGCGTAAATGATGTACTGTAAATTACCCACAAATGACAGCCAAGTTGGACAGGCCCTTTACACACTAGGGACAATTAACATACAAGCCTTAACGTCTTTGGAGTGTGAGAGGGAACCAGAGTACCTGGAGAAAACCCACGCAGGTCACGGGGAAATGTACAAACTCCGTACTGACAGTACCCTTGGTCAGGATCGAACCCGGGTCTCTGGTGTTGTAAGGCAGCAACCCTACCGCTGTGCCACTGTACCGCCCAGTGCTTCTTCTGTTTTTATTCATACTGTTGGTTATTCCCTTGTAAAACCATTTACATTGCAGGCCTTTCTGGGGCATCTATTGATTTAGTGAAACACTGGGGTAAAGTCCATTTGCCATAAAGCGTGCATGGAATAATATTACTGAATGCATACTGAAGCAGTGTAATCAATGGTCAATACTGCAAGGACATCAGAGAGTGTAGGCCTCCGCCACAGGTCAAATTACAGGCATATTGCTGGATCCTTTTAGTTTAGTTTAGAGATACAGCACGGAATCAGGCCCTTTGACCCACTGGGTCCGCGCCGACCAGCGATCCCCGCACATTAACACTATCCTACACACTCTAGGGACAATTTTACATTTATATACCAAGCCAATTAACCTACAGACCTGTACGTCTTTGAAGTGTGGGAGGAAACCGAAGATCTCGGAGAAAACTCGCACAGATCATAGGGAGAACGTACAAACTCTGTAGAGACAACAACTGTTGTCAGGCCCGGGTCTTTGGCGCTGAAGGAAGTAGCTGCGTCACCGTGTCACCTTTGAACAGGTGTTTTTGCTATCTTGAAGGAGACTCAGTGATTTACTGCGGGTCGCCAGTGGCTTTGAAGTTGTCTTTGCCACCAGCAAGGGAGCAATATGTTAGAATGATCACACATTCGACACGATGTGATGACAGTGGGCTGCCTCTGTTGAACAATCACTATTCCAGCGGTAAAGTTACGATTCAACGATTCAATTATATTTTATTGTCACATGCACTGAGGAACGGTGAAGTGTTTTATGTAGGAAGGAACTGCAGATGCTGGTTTCAACCGAAGATAGACACAAAGTGCTGGAGTAACTCAGGCGGTCAGGCAGCATCTCTGGAGAGAAGGAATAGGTGACGTATCAGGTCGAGACCCTTCTTCAGTGAAATGCTTTGTTTTGCGTACAACCCGGTAAAATCATACAGCAGACCTCAACTAGACACAGTGCACCAGAGTCACCACGTTTCTGGTGCCGACAACGTTACAAAACCTCACCAGACAGTCCAAGGAAAAGACATTTTTAAAACATGAAGCATCTGCAGTTCCTTCTTGAACATGACATGAAGCATAAAGGACATATAGTCAGAGGGTGGTGAATCTGTGGAATTCATTGCCACAGACGGCTGTGGAAGCCAAGTCAATGGAGAGTTTTAAGGTGGAGATTGACACATTCTTCATTAGTACGGGTGTCAGGGGTTTTATGGGGAGAAGGCAGGAGAATGGGGATGTGAGAGAGAGATAGATCAGCCATGATTGAATGGCTGAGTAGACTTGATGGGCCGAATGGTCTAATTCTTCTCCTGGCACTTATGGCCTTATGATATGAGAGCCTTGCTGCTGTGTTCACACACTCCATCTGCAGTGATTCGTTACGGAATCATGTCTTTCGTACTGAGTAATCCCTTATTGCGGAATCTTACTGAGTAAGGACTAGATTGGCATTGTCAGCTTGTGCTTTAGGGGAAAGAAGGTATATGGAGACACAAGAGACTGCAGATGCTGGATTCTTGAGCAAACAGCAAATTGCTGGAGGAAGATTATTCCGTTAATCAGTCACCCTGTGTTGCCCTGCCGCTGCATTCATTAGTTCATGTGATAGGAGCAGAATTAGGCTATTCGGCCCATCAAGTCTACTCCACCATTCAATCATGGCTGATCTACCTTTCCCTCTCAACCCCATTCTCCTGCCTTCTCCCCATAACCACTGACACCCGTACTAATCAAAAACCTGTTAATTTCTGCCTTAAAAATGTCCATTGACTTGGCCTCCACAGCCTTCTGTGGCAATGATCGTCAGATTCACCACCCTCTGACGAAAGAAATTCCTCCTAATCTCCTTCCTAAAGGTACGTCCTTTTATTCTGAGGTCACAGCCTCTGGTCCTAGACTCACCCACTGGTGGAAACATCCTCTCCACATCCACTCTATCCAGCCCTAAACTATTCTGTATGTTTCAATGAGGTTCCCCCTCATCCTTCTAAACTCCAGCGAGTACAGGCCCGGAGCCAACAAATGCTCATCGTATGTTAACCTACTCATTGCTGGGATCATTGTTGTAAACTTCCTCTGGACCCTCTCCAGAGCCAGCACATCCTTCCTCAGATATGGGGCACAAAACTGCTCACAGTACTCCAAATGCGGTCTGAGCAGCGCCTTATAGAGCCTCAGCATTACATCCCTGTTTTTGTATTCTAGTCCTCCTGAAATAAACGCAAGCATTGTGTTTGCCTTCCTTACTATTGATTTGACTTATAAATTCACTTTTTGGGAATCCTGTGCCAGCACTCCCAAGCCCCTTTGCAATGTTTTTACCGAGTAAGCCTACGTTGCAGAATCTTACTGAGTAAGAATTAGATTGGCACCTAGTTGCAGAATCTTACGTTACAGAATCTACGTTGCAGAATCTTACTGAGTAAGGATTATAGTGGCACCTTCAGCCTGCTCTAAAGAGTCCAATAAGATTCTGTAACGGGTGAACATCTGGGAAGATCGGCGGGGAGGTTGGCTGGACTATGGTACCTTCCTTAACTTTGGTGCCGCTGTGGGGTTATGTTGTGTCGTGGACTTCTGTGTTTGTGCATTTTTATTTTTTATTTTTTTATTGATTTATTATTTATTTTTATGATACATGACTGCAAGGAAAATCCATTTCGTTGTCTCAAGAAGCTCAGAGTCCACAAACACCTCCTGGTACGCTTCTATCAATCCATCATTGAAAGCATCATCACCTCCTCAATCACAGTCTGGTACGGAAACACTGACAGTCACTCACTACACAGAACACAGCGCATTGTCTCCAAGGCCTCTAGGATCATCAACTCTCCCCTCCCCTCAATCCATTCCATTTACCTCCAACGTACCTCAAAACGGGCAACAAAGATCATCTCGGACCCCTCCCATCCAGCAAACCACCTTTTCCAGTCTCTCCCTTCAGGGAGGCGCCTTAGGTCACTTGCTACAAAATCCACCCGTTTTAAAAACAGTTTCTTCCCCTCAGCAATAAGAACACTTAATTCCCTCCAATAACTTTTTGACTTTGATGTATACAGTGTCTTGTCTATGGTTTTTGTCTGTTCTTTTGCACTATGTATTGTTGGTGAGATTTGTGATTTGTGATGTGCTTTATTATTATTATTGTTGTTAGTGTTAATGTGCTAAAGCAGTACCATCATGTACCGAACCCAATTACCACCAACCCTGGTCGTGTGGCAAATAAAGTTTCTATTCTATTCTATTCTATTCTTATGAGATAATGACAATAAATTGAATCAAAAATAAAAAATAAATTAAAAAAAGGACTATAGAGGCACCAGAGACTGCAGATGCTGGAATTATGAGCAAACAGCAGGTTGCAGGAGGGAAGAAAGATTATGTTGCGTTAATCAGTCACCGTGTGTTACATTCTTCCAAAGATACTGTCGTGACATAAATGACCAAGCTGTTCCTCGAGTGATTTAAGAATGAGTGTTGAGGAAGGGGGCGTTGGGGTGGGGCCTATTAGATGTTTCCCAGGGTCAAACATCACTTTGTGCTGGAGGTTGTCAATGTGGAAGCCTGGCCTGGGCTTCCTGTGGATGAAGGATCTCCTTCCTCCAGCTCCAGTCTCTCGTGGCCTCCACCCTGCTCTTCCTGCTGAGCTGCCCGCTGCTTCCCTCCTTGCTCCTCTCGCCGTCACCGACTGCTCTTGTCCGATGGCCAAACGATG
>JAXLNO010003703.1:0-32169 GCA_038087875.1 Malacoraja senta
GGAATAAATGCCAAAGATTAAAACCAAAGGTGTGAGACAAATGGGCCTGCCCCACTTAGGCGATTTGTCAAGTAGCCGGCAGTCACTGAAAAACCGGCGACTGGAATGGCGACTGTCAGAGTGGAACACACACACACACACATCGCTTCCTTCACCAGCCCGTTATGCAGGTGGGGGACAGGGCAAGCGGGGGGAGCGCTGTCTGAGTGAAATTCACACGGTGCAAAGCCAATGTGATACAGACACACACCGCGATGAACAAAAAGGTTGGCGCTGTAATTAACATGGTGAAAGCACAGTGTACGGGAAGGGTCACGTAAGTCCTTTAAAAGAGGGGGGGAGAGGGGGTTGAGAGGGGGGAGAAGGGGGAGATGGGGTGGGGAGGAGTGGAGATAACTTTTAAGAAGCCAGTGATATACAGCTGTGAAGCTCGGTGGACATTAACATTACCGGTCGGGTATTCTTGGTTCTGAAAACTACTGCTTATATATTTTTTCCCCAATAAGCCAATGAAATTCACGGGTCAGCACCGGCTACAACCTACGAGAACCTTCGACCTCCTGGCAACCCACTCGGACCTCCTGGTGACCCACCTACGGCACGAGAATTCTCGCTACTCTCCATGGCGGCTTCATTCTGGTCGCCGCTAAAGTTTTCAAAATTCGCGGCAACCATAATGAGGCCGCGACTAGGTCCCAGAATGCGGGAACTCCTCACGACCATGAAGGCGATTCCCCGGCAACTACCTGCGAACATGTGGCGACCCCATAGTCTCCTGCAGTCGCCTAAAAAGTCGCCTAAGTGGGACGGGCCCAAAAAGGATTGGAGAGTTGTGAATTGTGAAGCCAGTGGAAAGAAATGTGGGTGGTGGGGGAGGGGAGAAATAGGTGCGTGTCCAAGTGGGGCACAGGGGTGAGGGGGGTGAGGGCTTTGTAGGGTTACCTAAAATTGGAGAATTCAATGCTCATAGCATTGGTCGTAAGCTACCCAAGCCCCCAGAAATGTTACCTGACCCGTCTGAATTACTCCACCACTTTATGTTTTGCCCAAGATTCCAGCATCAGCATCTTGTTTTTCCATTTTGCCTAGAGTATTTTGAGAGCTACCTACCGTTAACACTGCATTCGTCTTTTTGTACCTTTATATTGGCTTTCACTAAAGCTCAGCCTGCCTTGTTGCAACCTAGTCATTATTTTAAACGCCACTTTGCTGTGATTTCCACTGATGAAAAGTATTCTGATGGCAGTTGTTGCAAGATGTGAGGCTGATTGAACTGCACGAGTCCACCTTGACTTTCAGCGGACCTTTAACTTTCTGACAACATTAAAATATAATGGGAAAAGAGCGCTGACTCTCACATTAGCACTTGGGCAGTGGATGTGGGTAATCATCCTACAACCTTCCCCGAGCAAAACCGGGCAATTGCAATACTGCTCATTAGTCAGCATCATTTAAAGAGGATGATTGCACAGCTGTCTTTACCTCCAGTAAGATGATTGCAGCACAGAAATGAAAGCATCTTATTTATTGCTTCCTATGACTGCTGCTGATTTCAGCTGAGCTCTTGCAAAAATCAATACACAGAAGCTAATGAAAAAGTACAGACACATACAAGCAATTCACTGGCAAGCAGGAGGCTGGTCGACACCAAGATCCAGTCCCTACCTTCCTGAAACCAGTCTTTGTGGCAATGGTCCTCATTCCTGGGCGGCACAGTGGCACAGCTGTAGAGTGTGCTGCCTAACAGCGCCAGAGACCCGGGTTCGATCCCGACTACAGGTGCTGTCTGTACGGAGATTGCACGTCCTCCTTGTGACAGCGTGGGTTTTCTCCGGGTGCTCCGGTTTCCTCCCACATTCCAGAGCCGTGCAGGTTTGTAGGTTAATTGGTTTCGGCAAATTGTTCCTAATGTGTAGGATAGAACTAGTGTATGGGTGCTCACTGGTCGGTGCGGACTCGCTGGGCCGAAGGGCCTGTTACCGTGCTGTATCTCTAATGTCAACTAAACTCCTGCAGTTTGCTTGCAGCTCACCACCTTGATCATAGGAAACCCCCGACCACTCTTGCCAGCATTTTCCCACCTGTGCTCTTCCATATAAATGTGGGCCAGGGTTCATTGCCGGAGATGCTGGGATGTGCGCAAACAAAGGCGAAACAACACGTCAAAATGAAGAAATCAAAACCTGGAAACTCCCAGCAGGATGGGTAAATTCTGATAGAGAGTTAATTAATAGATTAAGAGATTCAAAATTCATCTGGGAATGTTTCGTTTATGGTTCCAGCACGGAAACAGGCCCTTCGGCCCACCAAGTGCACGCCAACCATCGATCACCCGTTCACACTAGTTCCATGGTATCCCACTTTCTCACCCACTCCTTACACACTAGGGGCAATCTACAGAAGTCTATTAGGGTTTTTTAAAGTTTAGTTTAGTTTATTAATCTACAAATCTCAGGGCTGCCAACATTGGGTGAGAGTTGAGAGTGAGAAATTGCGAGGGAGCGTAGCGACCGGGGGGGGGGGGGGGAGGGTGTGGGAGGGGTGTGTTCCCCCTCCCACAGTAGGGAGCTTTTGCATTTTTCAGCTCGAAATTGTGCAATCTGGTGCATACTGTAGCGAGTCTTTTAACTTGCATTTGAATGCAAAATTTATGCTTTAAATTGGATTAGGTATGAATAAGGTTAGGCTAAATTACATTCCTAATTACATTCCACAATAGAGCCAAGCTCTGATCAACAGGTGCAGCACATGAATGACTGTATTCATATATGGAAATCAGATTATATTCATGCTGTTATGTGTATATATAGAGAAAAACTCAGAGAAACAAAGCAAAAGTCGGACTTCCATCACGGTTCTGCACAAATAAATCAATCAACCTTGTTCAAGAAGGGACTGCAGATGCTGGAGAATCGAAGGTAGACAAAATTGCTGGAGAAACTCAGCGGGTGCGGCAGCATCTATGGAGCGAAGGAAATAGGCAACGTTTCGGGCCGAAACCCTTCTTCAGACGGGTTCAACCTTACCCTTTGAATATAGAAACAAGACAAAAATAATGCCACATATTCAATCATATATGGTTCAATGAAATTAAGATATATATGTAAAAATATATATGAAAACGGGCCCTTCCGCCCCACAAAGTCCACACCGACCGGCAATCTATCATACGCCAATTCCATCCATCACGCCAGGGACAATTTACAGAAGCCAATTAACCTACAAACCTGCACTTCTGCACTCTACCACCGTGCCACCCCATTAAATTGTTTTTTCTGTAATATATTTATTATGGTGTCACGTGAATAAAGATGAACACATGATTCTGATCTCTGCGCTTAGTTGGATAACACACATGTCCAGTCAATGTGTTTTATGGCTGGTTTTCAACCTCTTCAGGCTGAAGGTCTCGACTCGAAACATCACCCATTCTTTCTCTCCAGAGATGCTGCCTGTCCTGCTGAGTTTTTCTAGTTTTTAGTGTCTATCTTCAGTTTAAACCAGCATCTGCAATTCATTCCTACACTATTTGTTAAGCAAAACAGGCCCTATTCTCATTATATAATTTTGTGATCAGCGTGAGAGCATGAGAATTTTGTGAAATGCGTGAGTCTCATGCTCAATGCGTGAGAGTTGGCAGCCCTGCTAATAATGCAAACATTTTATGCAAGTTCCAATTGTTTGGACAAAAATAACTTATTACTGCTTTATAACAGTTAAGTTACATTAAGACCATTTCAGAAATTATGGCAGTCCACAAAAAATCAACTAACAAGTTAAAGCAAACTAAAAGAAAATAACATATTCCCTTTCCTGACTCTACCTGAAAATAACATGTTCCCTTTCCTGACTCTGGCCTAACAGAGCAAAGGGATATTAATCTCAAGAATCAAAATGTGGAAAATGAGGGCAATTTTGCTTAAATGGTCATTCTAAGCCCATTCAGATCTGCATAGAGTCAGAGTTATACAACATGTACATGGCTGGCCCAATTTGTCCATAATGATCAAGTTGGCATTCTGCGTGCCCAGGGACTGGCTGCCGTTCCCAGATCAGCTCGTGTCCCAGGGACTGGCTGCAGTTCTCAGGTCGGCTCGCCTGCCCCGACCCCGTGAAAACGAATTGAAAAAAACCCCGTGGTTTTTCTGGTTACGGGCCGGATTCGGCCCGTGTGCCGTAGGTTGCCGAACCCTGTCCTAGATGTTTGGCATCATTGTGGTCCCCCCCATGTTTTACAACCAATTCACCTGGTTAGTTCTATCTCCGGCTGCTTCATGTTGTCGGCGGCTCCACATCCAACCAAGAAAGAAGAGAAGAGAAGAGATGCGACGTCACTCACAGCCGCCAACTGACGCGCTTCCCCAGACTGCGCAGATCGCTGTAATGTGGCGCAGAAGAGACAAACTGTGCTGGGACTGAACACAGTGTGAGAATTCTGTCATCAGCGTGAGCATTGGCTGAAATGCGTGACTCTCACGCTCAAAGCGTGAGAGTTGGCAGCCCTGTCTAAGGCCAGGATGTGACAACAGACACACAGGGAGACACATACACAAAGGAAGACACACACACACACACAGGGAGACAGACACACACACACAGGGAGACAGACAGACACACACACGGGGAGACACATATGCACACACACGGGGAGACACACACACACACACAGAGACACACACACACAGGGAGACACACACACACAGGGAGACACACACAGGGAGACACACAGGGAGACACACACACACACACAGCGAGACAAACAACAAACACGGGGAGACACACACACAGGGAGACACACAGACACGCACACACACACAGGGAGACACACACAGACAGGGAGACACACACATGGAGACACACACAGGGAGGCACACATACCCACACAAGGAGACACACACAGGGAGACAGACACACAAGCACACACACACACACACCTTTCCTTCCCCCTCCCTCCATCCTCCCCTTCCTCCCTCTTGCCCCCATCCTTACCTCTTTCCTCCCCCTGCCTCTTTCTCCACTTTCTCCTTTCCTTCCTTCATCCCCTTCTACATTCCCTCCCCTTGTCTCTCTTGGCCTCCATACCTCCCTTTTTTTCTTTCCCTCTCTCTCTCTCTTTCCCCCCTACCCCTCTCTCCCGGCCGCCCAATGGGGAGTCTGACGGGCACGGTGTAGCGTGGATTGGCGGCGCTGGCGCTGCCGTGTGAGTTGAAGGGCAGGAGGGAGGGAGGGAGCGAGACTGCAGCGGTGGCCGGCAGCACAGCGCTCGCAGCCGGCAAACAGATGCGCTGACACCCGGCGGCTGCACATCCAACCAAAGATACTAGAGGATCCTCTAGTATCTTTGCATCCAACCAAGAGAGAAGAGACTCAACGTCACTCACAGCCGGCAACCGACGCGCTTCCCCAGATCGTGCAGATCCCTGGCACGCGGCGCAAAGGGACAAACTGCGCAGGGACTGAACTTAGCGTGAGAACTCGGCCATGAGCGTGAGGGCGTGAGAATTTGCTCCAAGGCGTGATTCTCACGCTGAAAGCGTGAGAGTTGGCAGCCCTGAAACCTGCACATTTTTGCGATGTGGGAGGAAACATTTGAAACATATAAGATTGTTAAGGGCTTGGACACGCTAGAGGCAGGAAACATGTTCCCGATGTTGGGGGAGTCCAGAACCAGGGGCCACAGTTTAAGAATAAGGAGTAAGCCATTTAGAACGGAGACGAGGAAACACTTTTTCTCACAAGAGTTGTGTCTGTGGAATTCTCTGCCTCAGAGGGCGGTGGAGGCCGGTTCCCTGGATGCTTTCAAGAGAGCTTGATACGGCTCTTAAAAATAGCGGAGTCAGGGGATATGGGGAGAAGGCAGGAACGGGGTACTGATTGGGGATAATCAGCCATGATCACATTGAATGGTGATGCTGGCTTGAAGGGCCAAATGGCCTACTCCTGCACCTATTGTCTATTGTCCATTGTCTAAACCAGAGCACCCGGAAGAAACCAGTCACAGGCAGAAGTGCAAACTCCAAACAGACAGCACCAGAGGTCAGGATCAAACCCAGGTCTCTGGTGCTGTGAGGCCGCAGCTTTACCAACTGTACACTATGCAGTTCTTCTGAACTAGTTTTTCAAAATAGTTCTAAACTCAACCGCAAGAGTTTGGTTTAGTTGAGTTTTGAGTTTAAAAACCCTAATTGAAACATACAGAATAGTGAAAGGCTTGGATAGTGTGGATGTGGAGAGGATGTTTCCACTAGTGGGAGAGACTAGAACTGGAGGTCATAGCCTCAGAGTTATAGGCCGTTCTTTTAGGAAGGAGATGAGGAGGAATTTCTTTAGTCAGAGGGTGGAATCAGTGGAATTCTTTGCCACGGAAGGCTGTAGAGGCCCAGTCAGTGGATATTTTAAAGGCAGAGATAGATATATTCTTCATTAGTACGAGCGTTAGAGGTTATGGGGAGAAGGCAGGAGAGTGGGGTTAGGAGGGAGAGATAGATCAGCCATGATTGAATGGCAGAGTAGACTTGATGGGCCGAATGGTCTAATTCTACTCTTATTCCTATGACCTTAAAAATCAAAACCTGGGTTATTTTGAATGCAAATTTCCTTTTTTTTAAACATTTCTATTTCTGATGTGTTCGTGGATTTTTTGGGGCTTTGTTTGTAGTTTTAGAGATATGTCTGTGAAAACAAAAGAGAGGTGACAGATCGAAAGCAAACAAGAAACAGATTCTGATAAAGCAATAGGAACTGCTCTGATCTAAGAATGGGAAAGTGCCCGGAAATGACTAAACCTTTACTCTTCCATACTGCACAAATTATTCTGGGTGGTGGTGAATTATTATGAAGGGTCTCGACCCAAAACATCACCCATTCCTTCTTTCCAGAGATGCTGCCTGTCTCACTAAGTTACTCCAGCTTTTTGTGTCTATCTTCATTATTTTCTGTGGGACTGGCTTACATCTTTCAGAAATTTGTCATAGTCATAATGTTGTAGATTCATACAACATGGAAACAGGTCCTTCCACCCAACTGGCCCATGCCGACCAATCTACACGTCCCATTTGCCTAGATTTGGCCCATATCCCTCTAAACCAAGGGTTCACAACCTGGGGTAAATTTTGCCTACCCAGGGGGTCAATTTGTTGATTCTGGATTTGTACATATTTTTTCTCATTGACTGACTGTGTTTGGTTCTGGTATACCGGTATCTGTTCATCATTAGTTGTTCATAACTAAGTAAAATAACATTGTTATGTGCTATTAAAGTTGCCTGGGGTAAACAGGACAAAAAAGGTTGGGAAACCCTGCTCTAAATCTCAATCCATATACCTGTCCAATTGTCTTTTGAATGTTATTTTAGTACCTGCCTGAACTACCTCCTCTGGCAGCTCATTCCACATACCCACCATTCTATGTGAAACAAGTTCCTGTTAAATATTTCCCCTCTCATGTTAAACCTATGTCTTCTGGTTCGTGATTCCTTTGGGTAAAAAAGACTTTGTGCCTTCAGTGTCTTCGGCGAATTCTGATGTTTTTGCAATTGATCCAGATTTGAATATTGCAATGTAGAAAACCAAAGCCGTTGTCAAGTGTACTGAGCTGTCAGCCTTTGTTACAAGTCCAGGGGAAGGAAAAAACAATAGGTGACGGAAAAAAGATTTAAAGGGGGTCTGACAGGTAAATTTTCTTTCTGTTGAGAGCTGCTGATGTCTGGAACCCGCCGTTGCGGGTGGTCATGGAATTGTATACAATTGCTATGTTTAATAAAGCATTTTAAACAGATACTTAAACAGGCGAGGCATTGGTTCCTAATATGGAGAAATGGGATTAGTGTAGATGGGCAAAAAGGTCAGCATGGATGCGATGGACCGAAGGGCCCGTTTATGTGCTATACAACTCTATTGATCCATTTGTTAACACACTGCAACAATGATACAGACATGTTGTCCCTTTCAAAGTGAAGTAATAGTGCTACACTGGAAGACACTCCAATGATTAGTACAGGTTCACCACAGATTTACTGGTACCCTTGGTTCCAAAGCCTTCCCGAATTATCCGTTTTGCCAGACCATCAAAGGTCACATAATAATAATTATTAATAATAATAATAATAATAATGTGGGTTGTTGTCCCCGCTCGACATGTTGATTTATCCAGAGAACAAGAAGGGAGAAGACGGGAGAGGACGAGAGCACAGTCACAGGTATACAACTTAAGGTCAAAGGGCACGACGGCAAACTGAGATCGGCTGCTATTCAGGGTCTGCTTTGCAACGCTCTCTGTCAGGACCAGTGCCGGGCCCACTCACTTTAGTTTAGTTTAGTTTCGAGATACAGTGCGGAAACAGGCCCTTCAGCTCAGAGAGTCCGTGCCGACCAGCGATCCCCGCACATTAACACTACCTTACACACACTGGGGACAATTTACAATTTTTTATTTTTTAATTTTATTTATTAGAAGTACATTAAATTACAACAAATTACATTAGTACTCATCACGTATATCTTATTACAATTAATGTACTCTGTCATTTTTTTAAACTAATAAAGAGAAAAGGTTGAAATTAGGAGAAAAGAGAAAATGAAGGAAAATAGTGAAGGTGTAAAAACGTGTCAACAGGAAAGAACAGAGACCCTGTAGAAAAGAAATTAAAGAAAAAAGATTAAGAGATAGACCCTAAAGAAGAAAAAAAGAGAAAGAAGAGAAAAGAGAAAAACAAGTACTTTATTATGAGCAAATGGGATATACCAACTCGCCACCTTTCATCCCCCTTTACCTGACATCGGTACTTTTTAAAGTACTTTTGCACCTTATGCTTGTAATAGTTCTATAAATGCAGACCACGTCAGATGGAAGTGATCTGATTTGCCTGCCAGGAGGAGTCTTATCTCTTCTAGGTGTAATGTTTCAAACATATTTGAAATCCACATGTTTATAGTTGGTATTGGAGCGTTTTTCCAGAATTTTAGGATAAGCTTTTTTCCAGTTATTAACCCATAATCAACTAATTTCTTTTGAAACACATTTAGTTCAGGGCTATCTTCCGTTGTTCTGAAGATAATCCATTCTGCTTTTGGTGTCAGTTTTATTTTAAATAATTTTGTAAAGATTTCAAAAATTTAAATCCAAAATTTTTGAATTTTTGTACAAAAAACAAATGAGTGCGCTATAGTAGCTTCTTGAGATTGACATTTATCGCAAATAGATGATACATTGGGGAACATTTTATTAATTTTAGTTTTTGAATAATATAATCTGTGTAAAATTTTGAATTGTATTAAAGTGTGTCTTACATTAATCGAGCATTTATGCACTTTAATAAATGTTCATTCCACCTTTCCTTTGAAATTTTAATAGCTAATTCTTGTTCCCAGTCTCTTCTAATACCTTCTGTAGTTGGTATTTCTACATTTAAGATAATATTATACAAATACGATATTAAGTTTGCTGATTCAGCTTTTATCTGCATTGCTTCGTCCAGTACATCTGGTGGGATGTTATAATGATCTTTTGTATATTTTTTCAGATAATCACATATTTGAAAATATTTAAAGTATTGATTATTTCCCAGCTTATATTTTATTTGTAATTGTTGGAATGATAGTAATTTTCCAGTTTCATACAAGTCTCCGAGCATTTTAATTCCTAGTCTATCCCATTGTATAAATGATTTGTCTGTAATAGAGGGATTAAACGAAGGGTTATTAACTATTGGGGATAAAAGCGATAGATTTCTTAATTTTAAATTTTGTTTTATTTGTTTCCAAGTTCTAATTGTACTATGTATAATTGGGTTTTTGTTATAATTTATGTTATTCAGTTTCATTGGTGAGAGGAGGATCGCTCCAATATTACAAGAGGAGCAGTCCTCTCTCTCCATTATAATCCAGTCCACCTGCTGGGCAGAGTTGTCCATCAGTTGAATCATATTTTTAATATTTACTGACCAATAATAATACATAAAGTTAGGGAGTGCTAAGCCCCCTAATACTTTAGCTTTGTTCAAATGTGTTCTTTGTATTCTATGGGATTTATAATCGCATATAAAATTAGTAATGTCTGAATCCAATTTTAAAAAAAACTTCTTTGGTAGATATATAGGAATTGATTGAAATAGGTATAAAATTTGTGGTAAAAAGATCATTTTTATTGCATTTATTTGGCCTATTAAAGACATCGGAAGCGTTTTCCAAAATTTAATTAATGTATATAATTTATTAAGTAGAGGATTATAATTTGCTTTGAACATGCCTTGATATGTACTGGTAATTTCAATACCCAAGTATTTAAATTTTTCTGTAGCTATTTTAAAAGGGAATTTTAAGAGATGTGTTGAGTCTTTCGGTGTTATTGACATAATTTCACTTTTATTCCAATTTATTCTGTATCCAGAAAAGGATCCAAAGTCCTCAATTAGATTTAATATGTTTGGTATAGTAATTTGAGGTTTTGTGATGTACAATAATATATCATCCGCGTATAAAGATATTTTATTATTTGAATATTTAGTGTTATAGCCATGGATATCTGGATGTGTTCTAATTTTTTCCGCTAAAGGTTCAATTATAAGAGCAAATAACTGCGGTGATAATGAGCATCCTTGTCTGTTACCCCTTGATAGTTGGAATTTCGAAGATAATATGTTATTAGTTAATATTCTAGCTGTAGGCTTATTATATAATAATTTAATCCATAAAATAAAATTCTCTCCCAATTGGAATTTTTGTAATACTTTATCCATATAATTCCATTCTACTTGATCAAATGCTTTTTCAGCATCTAACAAAATAATTGATAATTCTTGTTCTTCGATTTTATGTGAGTGCATTATATTGAGTAGTCGTCTCATATTATTAGATGAATATCTCTTAGGGATAAACCCCGTCAGATCTGGGTTTATTAATTTACTAATATATTTACTTAATCTTCTAGCTAATGTTTTCGCTAATATTTTTTGATCTGTATTTAACAATGCTATAGCTCTATATGAACCCGGTTCTTCTATATCTTTGTCTTTTTTGAGTATTAATGTGATCGTTGATTCAGCTAATGTATCAGGTAATATTTGTTCTTTAAAGGCATATTGATACATTTTTTGTAACCGTGATATAATTTTGTCATAAAAACTTTTATAAAATTCATTAGTAAATCCGTCAGGACCTGGAGTTTTTCCATTCTTTAATGAATTTATTGTGTCTTCTAATTCCTTGATTGAAATTTGTGCACCCAATTCCTCTTGTTCCTTCAACTCTAACTTTGGAAGATTACAGTTATCCAAGAACTCTGTAATTTTATTGGTGTCCATTGTCGTTTTAGATGTGTACAAATTCTCATAAAATTGCGCAAATCTTTTATTAATATCATTCGGTAAAGTTAGTGATTCCCCTCTATCTGATTTAATCTTTTGAATCGTATGTTCTTTTTCTCGGTTTTTTAGCTGACGAGCCAAACGTTTGTGTGGTTTATCCCCAAATTCAAAGTGTTCCTGTCTTGTAATTTGGAAAAGTCTTATAAGTTTGGCTGATAATAATTTATTTAATTTAAATTTCAGAATTATTATTTTATTATGTTTATCCTTAGATGGATCTTTAGCATTATCTATACCAGTTGCCTAATTTGTTCTTCTAACTGTCTTTGTTCATTCTTATTCTTTTTATTTTGAAAAGCTTGGTATGAGATTATAACACCTCTAATAAATGCTTTAAAAGATTCCCATAATAAAGTAGGCGATATATCTGGAGTGTCATTTATTTCAAAAAAGACGTCCATTTGTTTTTTTAAATATATACTCCCTTGCGGGTCTTTTAGGATTTGAGAATTGAACCTCCAAAACGATTTGTTCTTAGACATTCCTTCCAGTTTTAAAAAGAAAGTTAGTGGTGAATGGTCTGAAATCGAGTTGGTATGGTATATTGGGTTCACAGTGTGAGGGATTCATTTTGTATCCACCAGGAAATAATCTATACGTGAGTATGTTTTGTGTACCATTGAATAAAACGAGTATTCCCTGCCAGTCGGATTAGCAATTCTCCAAACATCTGTTATATTGGTATTATTTATGTAAGTATTTAAGAGTTCACTAGTTTTAGATTTCGTATTACCTCTCTGTTTTTGGCTAGATTTATCTAAATACGGATCTAAAACACAGTTAAAGTCTCCTCCTATTATAACATTTTGATAATTAGATTCTACGATTATGTTCAGAATTTTATTGAAAAAATTAGGATTATCAAAGTTAGGCGCGTATATATTTACCAAGGTAATTGGGGTAGCGTGAATCTTTCCGGTAACTATCAAATATCTCCCTTCCTTATCTGTTATAGAATAGAATAGAATAGAAACTTTATTTGCCACACGACCAGGGTTGGTGGTAATTGGGTTCGGTACATGATGGTACTGCTTTAGCACATTAACACTAACAACAATAATAATAAAGCACATCACAAATCACAAATCTCACCAACAATACATAGTGCAAAAAAACAGACAAAAACCATAGACAAGACACTGTATACATCAAAGTCAAAAAGTTATTGGAGGGAATTAAGTGTTCTTATTGCTGAGGGGAAGAAACTGTTTTTAAAACGGGTGGATTTTGTAGCAAGTGACCTAAGGCGCCTCCCTGAAGGGAGAGACTGGAAAAGGTGGTTTGCTGGATGGGAGGGGTCCGAGATGATCTTTGTTGCCCGTTTTGAGGTACGTTGGAGGTAAA
The DNA here is from genome assembly GCA_038087875.1 of Malacoraja senta. Taxonomy (NCBI): domain Eukaryota; kingdom Metazoa; phylum Chordata; class Chondrichthyes; order Rajiformes; family Rajidae; genus Malacoraja; species Malacoraja senta. The sequence continues at coordinate 12,707 of JAXLNO010003703.1, forward strand.
TGGAATGGATTGAGGGGAGGGGAGAGTTGATGATCCTAGAGGCCTTGGAGACAATGCGCTGTATTCTGTGGAGTGAGTGACTGTCAGTGTTTCCGTACCAGACTGTGATTGAGGAGGTGATGATGCTTTCAATGATGGATTGATAGAAGCGTACCAGGAGGTGTTTGTGGACTCTGAACTTCTTGAGCTGTCTGAGGAAGTATAGGCGTTGTTGTCCTTTCTTAATGATGTGGTCAGCATTGATGTGCCATTTTAGATTATTGCAGATATAGGTGCCCAGAAACTTAAATAAGTTCGTGGAGGTTATGGGATGGGAGTTGACATGGACCGCGGGTTTGAGGTTTTGTTTGCGTCTGAAATCTATGATGGTTTCTAAGGTTTTTGAGGTGTTAAGCTGGAGGTTGTTTTCTGCGCACCATTTGACTGCGCTGTCCACTGTTTGATGGTATTGTGATTCATTGTTGTCTGAGATGAGGCCAATTATTGTCGTGTCATCTGCATATTTGAAAATTTTAACTGAGCTGTATTGGTATTGGTATTCTTTGCTTTGAATGGTATGCCTTTTCGAATAATGATTGACGTACCTCTATATTTCGAAGTATATGAAGAATGATATATTTGACCTATCCAATTCGCCCTTAATCTAGCCTGATCCTGGGATTTTAGATGGTTCTTGTAAAAAAAAAATGTCAGTATTGTACAATTACAGCTGAGCTAATATCTTACCCCTTTTAATAGGTTCATTAACACCTCTTATATTCCAACTGCAGAATGTGACTCCTCCTAGGTTCTTTTGTTTAACATCTTGCATTTTGAATAGTTATAATACCTTTAAATCTTACAGTGCATCCATACCTCAGGTCTTTGGGTATTGGGGAACCTTTGCATTACTAAGTTTTGTTGGCATATCCCTTTTACACTTATCACTAAACAAAAAACACGAACAAGTGACTTGATGTGATAATTTTAAAAAATTTGAAAAAGTGAAAATACAGTGTCTAAAATGGTCGACTGTAACAAGGGACCCACCTACAGAAAACCTTGTATCGACTCCCATTGTCGATGTTAAACAAATAGCTCCGCACCATTGGTTACTCATAACATAATAGGACGGGGCCTCGCAATCAGATATATAATACAGATTTACCCTATATATTTCGTTATAACATATCATATATATATAACAAATGTATCTACTAATTGTTAAACAAATGGTTTTACCTTCAATAATAATCAACTGTTGGTTGAAGGGGTTAACGTGAAACGTGCTCCTGGATCTAAGCCAGGTGCTCGTTTCTCCTCCCGCCCCCCCAGTTATAGATAAGGCTTAGATTTAGTGAAAATTTGTGTTAGTTGTCTTAGTTCATTGTTTTTTTCTTGTTAGCGTCCGTTACTATTTCTAGTTTAATATTGTTAAATTGTTAAATTGTTAAATTATTAATAGGATTAATTCTTTACAATTTAATTTAGTATTTTAATCTCTTAAACAATTAATGCTTCTGGTATAATCCACTCTCTTCGGCTCGGCGATCCTCTGTTATCCGCTATTTGCTTCGTTTGGTACACAGAATGTCCTTGAGTTAAAATTCCACAGATAAAAAGTCTAGACATCCTCAGCTTGCAGGATTCTTCAAATAAGTTGGGGGGTTTTAAACACTACAAGAACTGTTTCTTCACTTCAGATCCTCCATTAACTGTGGAATTATAATAAAAAAGTTTGTCTATACCATCCATGTATTCCAGCTACTTTTCCATGATGCTCTGGGCATATCTGTACGCATCCTCCGGGTTCACAAATGATCTCTCATGTCCCTTATAAGTAATGCGCATCTTAGCGGGATAGAAGACACCGTATCTAACATCTTGAATCCTCCTTAGAATTTCTTTTGCCTTTGTGAACTGATTTCTCTTTTGCACAATTTCATACGGATAGTCCCTGAATATTTTGATAGCGTCGTTATCAAGCCTCAGTTGCATTCCATATTTGATTTTACTCATCACCTCTTCCAGTTCTGAAATGTCCCAAAATTTCACAATAATCTGTCGTGGGAGGTCTGGTCTTGCTTGAGATCTTGGTTTAAATCTCGGTACTCGATGTGCCACTTCAATTTTTGGTTCTTTGGGGAGATTAAGCAGTTGTTTGAGTAAGCCCATAGCAAACTCACGAATGTCCCTTCCCTCAGCTCCCTCTGAGACTCCAAGAATTCTTAAATTCTGGCGTCTTGAACGAGCTTCCAGGTCCAGGCATTTGTCTGAAACTTTCCCCAACTGAGTCGCCATCTGTCCTGTAGTTTGATCATGTTCTTGCCTCATTTTCTCCATATCTTCAGCCATTCGAGACATATTTTTCTCCATTTCCATGATTGTAGCCATACTTGCAGCCACTGTTTCAAGCACAGCCGTGAACCTGTCCGTAGTAGTTTCTTCCACCTTGTCAATTCTCCCCGATAGTTCACCTTTCACATCCTCAATTCGTTTATTTATAGTGCCAATTGAATCAATAACCTTCTGATTACAAGCACTCGAATCCTCCATCATCTTTTCGATTTTTTCCATCATTTTTCCCATCAGAATTTTATTTTCATCCAAAATTTCATCTTTAATATCTCTCACCGATTTCTTCAAATCCTCAAATTCTTTATCCTTAGCCAGATCTGTCTTAGATCTTGTAGACATTTCTGCAGCCACTTCAGGAACTTCAGAGGTAACTTCTTCAGGATTCTTCAGGCTTTTCAGCAGCTGTTTTTTAACAGTTCTCTGAGGACTCTGAGCTGGAGACAGTCTTTTCATTTAAAAGTCCTTAAACCACCGTTTAAATCATCCCGCTTACTGATGATGTCATCAGCGCGGCGGCCAGAAGCTCCGGTAAGGTTTTTAAACCTGTAGACTCATTTTAACGCGGAAAATCGAGAATTTTTCGGGAGCGGAGCTAGGTGTGCGTCTGTTAGTGTAACATGGTGCCACCGGAAGTCTCAACAATTTACAATTTTAACCAGCCAATTAGCCTACAATCCTGTACGCCTTTGGAGTGTGGAAGGAAATAGGAGCTCCCAGAGAAAACCCATGCGGGTCACGGGGAGCACGTACAGACTCCGTACAGACAGAACCCGTAGACAGGATCGAACCCGGGTCTCTGGTGCTGTAAGGCAGCAACTCTACCGCTGCGCCACCGTGTACTTGAACTCAAATCAGACAACTCGCAGCCCTGCGATTCATACACAATTTGTTTTTAAATCATGAAAAATAAGATTCCACAGACATTCCAAAGATATGGGGAAGACAGGAGCAGCTCACGTATACTGCAGCTGCACAGAATCGCTTCTTACCGTATATTTGTCCGAATTAAAGGAGATGCCGGACCATCATTTGCCGGAAAATCGGTGGTGTTGCGGAATTGGAATCTTCTGTTCCTCTTTGTTTCTGGGCTGGTGTAAACCTCTGGAGCCGCTTTGTGGATTCATATTCACAGCACCTGTGGGGTTGGACAGTCTAAATAAATCTGGATCTCTTTGAAAGTTATGTGCACAATAAATGTTGCCATTTTGCATTCTCCTACTTTTCCATTTTGATTTAGTTTAAGGGGTAGGAGCTTGGGTTATCAGTGTAGAAACTAGTTACAGGAATTTCCCAAATATAGCAGCATCATGAGGCAGGGGTCTATTATCTGAAGAAGGGTTTCGGCCCGAAACGTTGCCTATTTCCTTCGCTCCATAGATGCTGCTGCACCCGCTGAGTTTCTCCAGCATTTTTGTGTACCTTCGTTTATTAGCACAACCCTTGTACGCCTCTGCAACTGAGGACCCGTAACTCTATTGTTGTTAATGTAGTTGCTTTTCACACTTTCATTTTGCACAACTCTCTCCCCTCCTTTCCTCTCTCCTCCTTTCCTCTCCTCCACTTTCCTCCCTGCTTCTCTTGTAAATCCCGGCCAAAATAGAGCCAAAATAAAGCAGAGGATTCATGCATTCAAAAGGCCTTTTAGCCATTTGTGTATAAGAAGCCACAGGCTGCTAGATGGTGCCGGGAAGTCTAGGTCCCAGATCAGTAGCTCAGATAAGGAAGGTCCAAGTATCTTTGGAATTATTAGTATGTATGAGAATCTTGCAGAGGAACTCCAAGGTATTGTAAATGTATGAATTTGATTGGATTGCTGCAAAGGGATTGTAAATAATGTAAATAATGTTGCAAGGTATTACTGATTATCAATTTATTGTCTTATTGATTGTCTTATATTCATTTGCACTCTTTGCATTAATGGGACTGTAAAGCTGCAACAAGTAAGTATTTCATTGTTCCATTGCCAGTACATGCAGCAATTAAACACTCTTGACTTGGCTCGTGAATGTTGCCATGAAGACGGTGGGCGACAAGGGCCAAGGGGATTGTCTGGAGCTGTCCAATAAACACCTTCATAAGCGGGCAGAAACCGATCATGTTAAACAATGTCCTCTCATTGCCACAGTCCCAGATGAAATGTTTTCCATCAGGATACTGTGCAGATTACACACATTAATAAAAATGTAATGCTAATTGGAAGGTGACATTAAATGGGCAAACCAAGGCATAATCACAGTAGCTAACACACAACTCAAGGTTATTCCTCTTCTTCCTGCTGCTAGTTACGCCATGGCAGGTCTGGATGACGCACACAGTCATTAATCATTGACTGCTGTTTAGTACTTTTTAGTTTACTTTAGAGATACAGTATGGAAACTGGCTCTTCAGCCTAGCAAGTTGGTGGCGACCAGCGATCACCCCGTACACTAGTACAGTCCTACAACACTAGGGACAATTCACAATTTTACCGAAGCCAATTAACCGACAAACCTGTACGACTTCAGGGTGTGGGAGGAAACCGGAGAAAACCACACGGTCACAGGGAGAACGTCCAAACTCCATAAAGACAGCACCTGTAGTCAGGATCAAACCCGGGTCTCTTGCGCTGTAAGACAGTAACTCTACCGCCGCGCCACCCTATTGTTGTTATTAAATATCAGCATCTGAGATTTTACCATCAGAATATTGTAAACAGTGGAATGTGCGTGGAATTTGGTTCAGAATTCTCACAAAAACTTAACAGCATTGACATCTCTAAGTATATCATTGGTGAATATATATATATATATTTATACATTACATTATACATAATGTATATTATACATTATATATATATTTATATATATACCTCTATATATATATATATATATATATATATATATATATATAGAGGTGCTGAAAAGCACTAGACTAAACTGAATGAGTCTAACATCTGGATCTTCACAGCGGGAGATGGATGAGTGCACGACCCTTCTGCAAACACAGCCAAGTGGTAGCTGTGCAGGAAAAGAAGCTCGGATATAAAGCCCTTGACAGTCAGTGTGCTGATTGAGGAAGGTTGCTGGACATCTCCTCCTTCAGGTCCAGCCACGGTGACCGTACGCCAGGCACAATGACTTGCTCTAACACAGACTGCAGAGAGTGCAACTGCATCTATCTCCCCCTGGGTTCTTCACCAGCTGTCCTCACTTGCCCTGAGTCGTACTACATAGCTGACTTGCCGACACCCTGCCTTCCCAAAGGGACTGATGCCAGTGACCCTTATAGAGGGCATTTTATCCCTGACAGTCGATGGGAACAATGCCACTAACTGTCCTTGATGCCAAGAAGGTTTCAAGTAAATTAAAGACACTGACAATTTTAATTCAAGTATGAAATTTGCTTCTGTACTTCAAGAGCAGACCAAACTAAATTTATTTTGGTTTTGACAATGCAAAAACATATTTCTCTGTCTGTCATATGCAGGAAATACGGCAACCACACATCATGAGAGGAATAACAAACTTTGATCTTCAATTTTCCATTGCAAACTATTTCCATTTGATAATTTGATGTCATCTCAACCCAATAATATCCTGTTTTTTCACATTTTCAACTCAAGCCTTTTGCTTTTTCCCCTATTATCTGAAGAGCCTGGAAGCCCTTGGCCTACAATATCACAACGGCTCCTATTATTCGGAATTAAAACAGCACTGAATCTCGTCCTAACCTACTGTGTGAGCAAATCTCAAAGAGCAAGAAGTTTACATAAAACATTCAAAGATAAATGCTTAGAAATCAGATTTCACTTTTTTGTAGCTGTTGCCTTCAGCACCAGCATCAAGTTGAGACCCCCCTCAAGAAAGATCATCACAAAATTGGACAAATGTATGGTGAAACACAGATAGAGTAGTTTGAACCCAGGACCTGCTTTGCTTTGTCCTGCCCATCCTGCCTCCTCTCTACAGCACCCAGAGAAAACCCACGCGGTCATGGGGAGAGCATACAAACTCCGTACAGACAGCACCCGTGGTCAGGATAGAATCCTAGTTTGTGGCCCTGTAAGGCAGCAACTCTACCGCTGCGCTACCATGCGCGGTTTCAATGTGCAGGGATCAGACACAAAATACCAGGAGCTCAAACCAGAAGCAGCGAGGCAAATCTGTATTTTTGCCTCATTAATGTGGCGCGCCAAGTAAAGATAATTAATTCTTAGCCCCGGCTAGATCAATAAATTCAAATAGGTGAGAGCAATCTCCAGTTTTAACAATCTGAGGACTAGTTTTCAATCACATAAGTCAAACACTTGTTATATTAATGGCTGGGTGAAAGACAAGTGTGACAGAGTAGGTAGAAATGGAGTTTGATTTGCTTCAGACAGCCAGGCAGTTGTTAATGTAATCTTGTGATGTACACACCTGTCATCTTCTTAATGCAGGCAAAAGATACATTCAGCCAAGTAAAATTACTCGCCTGCTGAACACTTGTATTATCAAAGTTAATGTACAGCCTCCAGAGTCATCAGATTTTCATTAAATTTCATACATTTATTTTCTAAATTCTGTCCTTCCCCTCCATAAATAGTTTTAAAGCAGCATTAAGCATGTTGCTCGTGGTACCATGAAATTTATCATTTTCAATGACTTTGCACAAATTTGCAATTCTGCAAAACCAATGTATTGTTAATCTCTCAATTTATTTTCCAAAATTGGCATGCGTCCTTTGAAAAAAGCATCAAGTTCATCAAGCATCAGATGAACTGGTGATAATGTATGGTCTACCAAACCCAATACTGCATTGCATAATTTACATCCAAAAGTCCCAATCCAATCCCAACTCTTCAGCAATTCAAGGTGGCTGAGTTACACCCACTCACGACCCCAACTTTGATTGATTGATTGAAAGATGCAACGTGGAAACAGGCCCTTCAGCCCATCGACCATCGATCACCGATACTCACCAGTTCTATCTACTATCTACCTCATTGGTGACCCTCGGACTATCTTTGATCAGACTTTACAGGCTTTACCTTGCACTAAACATAATTCCTTTACACTGTGAATGGCTCGATTGCCAATCATGTATTGATGATGTATTTTCGCTGCCTGGTTAGCCTGGTTAGCACACAACAAAAGCTTTTCATTGTACCTTGGTTCACATGACACTAAACTAAACGGAACTGATCTATGTTATCCCATTTTCGCTTTCACTCCCTGCACACATGGGGGAAACTTACAAAAGCCAATTAACCTATAGACCTGCGTATCTTTGGGAATGTGGGAGTAAACCAGAATGCCAGAAGGTCACAGGAAGAACGTGCAAACTACACACAGACAGCGGCCGAGGTCAGGACTAAGCCCGGGTCACTGGCGCTGCGAGGCAGCAGCTCTACCAGCTGCGACACTAACAGTGCAGAAACACCAGTGTCAGAAAACAATTTAGAAGCTGAATTTGTTTGAGAGATAGGGGGACTAAATTGAGAACAAAGTTTAAGTGTGAACAAATTCCACTAGCAACCTGGAGAGAAGATGATTATAAAGAAAATCTGATTGTGTCATATGATTTTAAACACCAATAACACTAAGTCTTAACATCAAGATGCCATGAATTTGGTACTGCAATGGCCAGGAGGGGGTAATGAAATTTTTTTTTTGAGATGGCAAGCTGATTACTTTCTCTACAAACTTTTCCAACTCATTCTCACTCTCCTTGTAGACTTGTTCTTTTCCAAGACTCACCAAAGGAGCAATATTGACATCAAGAATGTACTTGGAGTTCCTTACAGTGGTATCAGTGACTCTGCCCACAACGGCAAACATATCTGATCAGCACCGGAAAACCTTGTCCATTAGTTATCCCCTCCTGGACCAAGCCAAGTGCAGCAGGGAGATTAGATTGTAGCTGTTTTCCTGCTTCACTCGCTCACCATGCGAATGTAAGTCATTTTTGATTTTTTTTCCCATTGAATTTTCAGAATTCAAAATAAATACAAGATAGCCAGCAAGTTTAACAATCGCCACAAATGTGATAGCTTAAATTGCACTGAAGCAGAAATAATTTTGCACACAAAAATCTCCTTAGCTTTGGTATATCATTTTGCTGCCTGTACTTTGTGCTCAAGCTGAGGGACGTTTGTGTGAAGGAATAGAGCAGGTGGCGCCCCAACATGCAGGCCAAGGTTTTGGAGAGTAGCATTTAATACATCATGGAAACAGGCCTTCGACCCACCGAGTCAATGCCGTCCATCGATCACCCACACACTAATTCTGTTTTCCCGCTTTCACATCCTACACACTAGGCAGCAATTTACAGAAACCAATTAACCAACAAATTTGTACGTCTTTGATATGTTGGAGGAAACCGGATCACCTGGAGGGGAACCCTCACAGGTCACAGAGAGAACTTACAAATTCCGTACAGACAGCACCCGTAGTTAGGATCGAACCCGGGACTCTGGCGTTGTGAAGGATCAGCTCCACCGCTGAGCCACTGTGCTGCCCCAAAGCTTCTTCACATTGTCCCAATGACATGTCAGAGAGTCCAAAGTGTTTAATTGTCATATGTACCGAAAATGGAACAATGCAACAGTTACTTCTGCAGCATAACAGGTCTGTAAACACAGTACAATAACACGTAACACAATAAACAAAAGAAAGCACAATAAATTCTCTTGGCTGTGAAACGGATGGTGTTTGTAAAGATGGGGAAGACAGATACGTCCTTAAATTTAAACATATTATAAATTTGGAATTCATCTTTGTTTATCCTTCGACAAGGACAAAAGCTCAATCAAAGATGTAACTCCACAGTATGGAGCCCTGAATGCAATATTTTCTGCAAAATGCCAGAAGAATCTTCCCCACAATTGCAAATACTTATAATTCTAGTCTGTTCTGAAAGACTGAATCAATTTGTAATCTTGTGCAGAGTGGGGTGTTTCATAATATTTAATTATGCATGGTTTCACACAGCACGATCTCAATAGATTCAATGTGTGGTGCCTTAGCAGTTAAAAGTAATCTCCATGTCATTCATTTCTCTCCTGCCTTTATAATGCTTCTGCTTGGGACATGGTTTTTCTTGAAAATGCAAGAATGAATCTCGATGAATAGACCTCCTGCTTCGCTAACCGTTAAATTGAATAAAAATTAGTTAACAGTAATGCTAAAATTGACAATCCACAATTTGAAATGAAATCTTAACCTACATGAAGAGGTCTCTTAAATTTGTAAAAGTATCAGTATCTTCATTTAAGTTCCCTGGAAATGAAGGAAGGTGCAGGCACTACATGTGGAAATATTATTGTTTGCTGCAATGAAGTTCAGTGTTTTTTTTCTTTCTTTCAATTCCCCTTTCATCCTTTAGACTTTACCCTTCACTGCTACAGACGCAGATTCCGTCGAGGTTATAAAATTCTTGGTATTACAAGCAATATTACAAGTTCCTAAGCAATTATTACGTATCATAACCATGTGGACAGATGGAGAGCTTTCAGTACACTAGTGCCTTGTGCCAGCTTAGGTAACAGTGCTGCCAATCTTCTGCCCGGACAGTTAGTTATACTGCTATCCCAAGCCCATCATTATCTTCACTCAGCCGTACACATTTTAGCTGCAGTTGCTGGATTGCAATCAGAAATATTCTTTTACATGCTGCAAGCAGTCTAATCTGGCATTTCCAATGCACAGTAGCTATGAAAAAAGAAATTAAGTGCTGGAGTAACTCAATAGGTCAGGCAGTATCTCTGGAGAACATGGATAGGTGACGTTTCGGATAGGGGACCCTTCCTCCAACATGTCTGAAGAAGGGTCTTGACCCAAAATGTCACATATCCCTGTTCTCCAGAGATGCTGCCTGATCCGTTGAGTTACTCCAGCACTGCGTCCTTTTGTGTATGAACCAGCATCTACAGTTCTATGATTCATTTATCTGCTGTTAAGTAAAGAGTACTTTGAAATAATTTGTTATAAGCCACTTTATCTTATATAATTTTTTGCTGCTGAATCAATTGATAATGTATATTTGGTTGTGCAACCTTCCCATGAAAAAATATTGCAAACGGTATCAAATACTCATTTACTTGCTAAAACAGTATAATTTGGAGTTTCCTATGCAGAGTGGCCATGTTTCATCTGTCATTAATTAAAACAAGTATTTTAAATCTCCTTCGCCAACTACAATAAATGCACTCAGCACAGAGTGGGGATCACTCCCCATATCCCCTCGTCTATACTGCTTAGCCTTGCTCTGCATGATGTTTTCATTGATATTATGCAAGGAGGAGATATCAATAAAATTACAGATATGCAGGAGACAGTCCCTATAGTCATGAATAATTTCCTTAACATATAAAGTGAAATTAATTACAGACAATGAATTCTGTCTGTTGGAGCATCACAATTCGTCATTTTACAGTATTACCTTACTGTCACTCATTTGATCTCTATCAACAGATATGAAAACTGTGTGGCAATGGGACTCGGGATGAAAAAGCACGCTTGACGTCTCACGGCACCCTTTGTATTTCAGAGCTTAAGACATTTCGGATTCAGATTAGTTTATTGTCACATAAATGAATTCCCAGTTCACATGAGGCTCGTGGAGCAAATAATAAATAAATGCAACTTGATATAATCCAATTCTCTTACCACCGGAACAGCTCCCAGGCCTCACACTCATCCCTGACACATTACGAATAACAAGGACAGCTACAGCACAATCCAATTTATTGGCTGTGACTCTCACGGTGGCACAGTGGCGCAGCTGTAGAGTTGCTGCCTCACAGCGCCAGAGACCCGGGTTTGATCCTGACTATGGGTGCTGCCTGTACGTTCTCCCTGTGACCACGTGGGTTTTCTCCGGGTGCTCGGGTTTCTTCCCACACTCTAAAGAGGTGCGAGTGTGTAGGTTAATTGGCTTCTGTAAATTTTCCCTAGTGTGTAGGATGCGAGATTGGGATAACATAGAAATAGTGTGGTTGGGGTGGACTCAGTGGGCTATTTCTCTAAACTACCCTTCAACATCATAATTCCAACCAATCTCCTGGACTGAAACTTTAGTACCCACTCTGCACCTGGATCCTTGACTTCCTGACCCACAGACCACAAATCAGTATGGACAGGAGACATTTGGTTTCCGTTAAATTGTAAATTGTCCCTAGTTCCTCTAAACCTATCCTATTCATGTACCTGTCCATTATTTCTTAAACATTGTGATAGCACCTGCCTTAATTACTTCCTTTGGCAGCTCGTTCCATGTACCTACCACCCTTTGTGTAAAGAATTGCCCCTCAGATTCCTTTTACATATTTCTCCTCTTATCTTAAACCTATATCCTCTGGTTCTCGATTCCCCTATTCTAGGTAAAAGGACTGTGCATTTATGCAATCTATTCTTCCTAAGATCTTGTTCACCCCTATAAGAGCACCCCTCGTCCTCCTGCATTCCATAGCTCAGGCCACAAGTCCTGGCAACATCCTCGTAAATCTTCTCTGCACCCTTTCCAGCATTAGTTACTCTTCCTTAGTACCTTAGAAGGAATAAATGGAAAGGTGCCAGTAGAACACCAACTTCAATATATCTGGACATGTTTGACTGAACATTTCAAAATAGTAAATTACATTCACCGGGTACTGCACAGAATAGTTCAAAACCGATGAAGTCAAAGGGTCTCACTGATCGAGCTCCTCTCAGAGGAAGCAGTGAAGTCAAGTGGAGAAAAAGTAATACACAAAATAATAACCAACGAATATAATCTATTATAATCTCAAATATCATTGCTTACAGACAACAATTGGAATAGTAACAGCAGAAGGGAGAATATTTCGAGGGGACTTACATGCATTATTTTTCACACCATTATATTTTTATACAACTCACAATATTCCAAAGCGCACCCATGAATTAGCAGAATGTATTTTATCTGCTCCAGGACAAAGATCTGATTTTATGCATGTCTCCTCTGAAGATTTTCATCAGCTTTCAAGGGACACAGTTATTGCATTACCAACCCCGATATTAAAAACCAACACACAGGTTATTGGGTTATATTTGGAAGTGTACAATGGCAACATTCATATTCTCAATTTATGTTCCTTATCACAGGAGTTTCCTCTTCCTCACTTTCCTTCCTATTGGCACGTATGTTCCTCTCTTATTAAAATTTACACCAAAAAAGCAAAAAGTTGCGAGAGTTGAGCAGATGAATTCCTCTCCCTCCCTGCCCCCCATTGCAGAGAGTGAGCCTGCAATACATCAAATTAGAAATCATTGTCAAATATGGTAAAATACATGCAGGTCGATACATAAAGATCTAATTAACATTATATTTATGAGGACTGTATCACAGACTATTAACAATGCCATGACAAATGTTATAAATTAAATATTTATTACAGTATGTTTTATTCCACATTTGTGAATATGCTTCCCTTCATTACAAATGCCTGCTGTCTGGAACTATTTGTCTTGACTGTTGCTGAAACATTACCCTCGCTATTATTTCCCAGCAAAGAAGCGTTATTTAATAAACCTCAGAAGACGAAACAGCTAGTCTATTAACATTTACAAAGCCTTTTAGCTTTATCGAAAATAATAAAAATCCATTTACAAATGAAACATCAATAACCTACATCCTTCCGTTTCGATGTCAATTTCTTTTTGTCTGAGGGGGGAAAAAAAGCCTTAATTGGAACAGAATGTGTTAAATGAAGTTTTTACAACGCAAGCCCTTTATTCCCCAGACCTCTTGATGTCAATTCTCCAAGCAGTAAAATTATTAAAACCATATATTACCGTAACGCTTGAATACATTTCTTTGGGGTTCATTACACTTTTATTGCTATTTGGGTTTTATATTCATTAATCTATTTGGCGAGCTTCTCGCCGACAATACTGTGCTTCAGCGGGAAGTAATCGCGCAATGATCTTCAATTTTATAAGCATATTTTTCAATAATCGAAAACAAAGGTTACTTCGAAAAATTAATTAAAATGACAAATTTTGGAACTAAATCTCCTATGCCCCCCAGTAGGCGTACATAACACTTTGCTGAAGATTTAGAATTAGAACATGATGCAGACCAGAAATGTCGTCAATGAACACCAATTTCCCTTTGGTCCCCCACTGCAACTATTGGAAGGGGCAAAATTGAAGAAGAGTGATTTGGGGCCTGCCACCTCTCCTAGTACCTGCATTGGCCTCATCCCGTTGATTCCTCAGTTGTGTGAAGTTGCACTCTCTGTTCACAGCCTGATGCAGTGGGACATGAGTATTTACTGACCCTTCAATTGGGGCCCACAGGCAGAGGTATCCATAGCAAGGTGCAGCGGGTCATTCTGATCGCCAAGGCTGCTCTGAAAATTAATTGAACCATTGCATCTTCCAATGGAAGGAGCCAAGTCTTGAGTAAAGATAGACACAAAGATAGACACAGTGGGTCAGGCAGCATCCCTGGAGAACACTGATAGGCAACGTTTCGGGTCAGGCCCCTCTCCAGACTTTGCTTCAGACTTCTTAAAACTCTAATAAATGGAGATGAGGAATAGACCCTTTAATGAGAACCTGAGGGGTAACTTTTTACACAAAGGGTGGTGGGTGTATGAAACAAGCTGCCAGAGGAGGTAGTTGAGGCAGGTAGTATCACAATGTTCAAGAAACAATTAGACAGGTACATGGATAGGGTAGATTTAGAGGGATATGGGCCAAAAGCAGTCAGGTGGGACTAGTGTAGATGGGGCTTGTTAGTCGGCGTGGACAAATTGAGCCGAAGGGCCTGTTTCCATACTGTACGACTCAATTACTCTATGATTACAGAAATTCAGACATACTGCACTTGTAATAAGAAAAACAAAGACAGAGAATAGCAATTGTTTCCCTTCAAAGTGATGTCTGACAATGAAATATATTCCTACAAACAGTCAATTATAATCTTTACAGAGATTTAAAGAATCAAAAGATTAAAGAGTACAAGAAAAATAAGATAATATGGGATTAGATAGTTCAGTCCAGCACTTAACATCGCCACAGACAATTTCCTGCTGGAATCTCTTTCATTGTTTAATTAGAAAGTGATGCAAAAGCTACAGAGTGAGAGAGGAAGACGAGGGTTCCACAGACTGAAAGGCAAAACAAAATCTTGAGTGGGATTGATGCATTAGCTCATCTGGATGGGAGTTAGTACTGGCACAGAAGAGGAAATGAGGCTAGTGCACATCTCCCAACTACAATCCTAAATGTTTCTTCTCTCTATCATCAACCTAACGGTACACGAATGATTATTCACCAAGTGTACCCTGACAGTCCTTCTTCACAAAGCCATGACCTCTGCCATGTAGTAAGGGAATAACTGTAGGTGCATGGATGGGGACATCTCCACACACAGCTTCATGCAGCAACCTGACTTGGAAGCATACTGTCATTTAGTTTAGTGTATTATTGTCATGTGTACCGAGGTTCATTTAAAACCTTGAGTTTGCGTGCTCGCCAGTCAAAGAAAAGACCATACATGAATATAATCAAGCCGTACACAGTTAAAGGATAAAGGGTACAACATTTGGTGTTGAGATGTAACATTGAAGTCTGATAAAGTCCAATTCAAAGGTCAATTGGATAGTCAATTAGATAGTTCAAAGGTCTCCACTGAGGTAGATGGGAGGTGAGGACTGCACTCCAGCTGATGAGAGGACCGTTCAGTTGCCTGATAACGCCAGATCTTAATCCAGGAACTCCCAACCCAACAGCATTGCGTGGGTACCTTCACCAGAAAGACTGAACTGGTTCACTATCACCTTCCGAGGGGCAATTAAGCCTGGATAATAAATGGTGGACTTAGTGGCGGTGCCGAGATCCTCCCCCACAATAAGAATAATCAATGAAACAAAAACAAGTCTAGGATCAGTGACTGTGTAGACCTGATGTCAATCAATTCTTCACGTAAATGACGACTTGTAGAAATTAATGGAAGGTATTTGCAGTAAACTAACTGACCAGTTTTTTTTGTAACGACACAAGGAAGGCACCATACATTAGCCAGACTGCTGTCTACAGCGCAGAGTAATAGATCATCAGAATTAAATGTCATCATGGCAAGATTTTCACAGAAATACATTCTTTTCTCTGTCCAACCATTAGGATGTGATGCACGATAATAACAAAAGAATTTAGGCAGAAATTCATGGCTGAGGATCCCCTGGGGTTTGTGTTGAAGTATTGGTGAGCTTAGATAAATCGACAAACTCTCGTCCCATGTAATTAGGACCCAGTTCATGCAGATTGTAAATGCTTTCAGGTTCTCCCTCGCAAAGGTGCTTTTCTCTCTCTTCCGTCACTTCTCTAATAGCCCTTTGTTGCAATCAAGCCAGAACAAAGAGTCAAGAGCAGCATTCTGCACATTAATGCCTTTTCCAAGAACAAGTCTCTAATTGTACCCTGGCTTCACTGTGGATTGTAAGACTCTATTCTATCCTGTGTTTTGCTAATAGGCTATTTATCATCTGGCATTGCTTCATCAGTAAATGGGCTATTACTAGTCTTCTCAAAAAACCCATTTGTTCCATCTCCCAGAGGCTTAGCTCTTGGTTCTTTGTAAACAACGGAACTGCGATTCTTGTACTCTCTAACATTCGCCCGCTGTTACACAATGTCAATTAGCTCCAATGAGAAACAAATGAGCAAAAATTACGGCCACAGAAGGCGACTAAAAATTATAGAGGGCAGTGACTGATGGAAATGGACAACAATCTCAGGTGAGCATGATTAGCCATCAGGCCCAAGGGTCTAAGGTTTCTGAGGCAAAGATAGATCAGCCGATCAGACAGTGGGAAATGATCATTACAAATAGGCACTTAGGAGCCTATTGCAAGTTGGTAGCTGCCCCCATCAGATTTTCCAGCTTCCGTGCATCTTCTTTGAAGTACCTTGAGTAGAGGGTGCCGAGAACGGCAGCAGAACATAGAAACATAGAAAATAGGTGCAGGAGTAGGCCATTCGGCCCTTCGAGCCTGCACCGCCATTCAATATGATCATGGCTGATCATCCAACTCAGTATCCTGTACCTGCTTTCTCTCCATACCCCCTGATCCCCTTAGCCACAAGGGCCACATCTAACTCCCTCTTAAATGTAGCCAATGAACTGGCCTCAACTACATTCTGTGGCAGAGAATTCCAGAGATTCACCACTCTCTGTGTAAAAAATGTTTTTCTCATCTCAGTCCTAAAAGATTTCCCCTTTATCCTTTACAACAAGAACAAATGGGACTGTTCGGTGAAGTTTAGCAACTTTTTCAGTGCTGTAACGTGGCGCCACGTGTACTGTCTAGGTGTAGTCAGCTGTATGATTTTATTGGGTTTGCATGCAAAACAAAGCATCTCACTGTACCTAGATACAGGTGGCAATAAAGTAAAATCGGTGATTCATTGAAGAGTAAGACTGCACAAAGCAAGTGAGAGAGGCACAAAATGGTTTACACAGAGGCAACGGCATGCTCCCAGTCATTAATTCTATTCACCACTTGTACAAACATGGTCAAAGATGTAAAGAAATAGGCGACTGACAAGATGACTCTGCAAGTACTTGAAATCCAGAAGACCAATCGCATGATCGAGTTCAATAAAGTGGGTCAGCAACAAGAAAAATTTGCTGTCCTGAGAGAATATTATAGAAGCTCAACTAATTCCTTGTCCTTCAGGGAAGAGAATTAGCCAACCAGACATCTTTATACTTTTAAAACTCTCTGGCTGCCGTCCGTCTATACGTCTGTACGTCTGTACGTCTGTACGTCTGTACGTACAACGTTCTGCTTGACCTGTCCCGCCTTTGATACCGCCCCGCGCCCGCGCGACGCGCGGAAACGCCGATATTTTTTACCGTTTCTAAAGAGGTTACGTTTATCTTTACGAATAGACGATCCTGATTAAATTTGGTCGTGTTTAGGTACGCTTTTTAAAATAAAATACCTTTCCCCCCCCCAAACCAAACATTTCAAAATGTTTAAAAAAACAGCTCAGCCATAGAATGTTAGTAAAGATTCCGTTGTGTGATGTCACAATGCCCGATGCTAACAGATGTCCAATGGGAATGGATTCATTTAGATATGCCTTGGCAGCAGCCCCAGCCCCAGCCCCTCCCCCCGAACCCCACAGCCTGTGTCGAAGGGCGTCGCCACGTGTGTGGGGGGGATAGGGAATGGGGACATTTCAAAATGTTTAAAAAAACAGCTCTCAGCAATAGAATGTTAATGAAGGTTCCGTTTTGTGATGTCACAATGCCCAATGCTCAAAGATATCCAATCGAAATGAATCCGTTTACATATGCCTTGGCAGCAGCCCCAGCCCCAGCCCCTCCCCCCCACCCCCGCAGCCTGTGTCGAAGGGCGTCGTCACGTGTGTGGCAATAGAGAAAGAGGATTGGGGGTGATAGGGAATGGGTAACAGATGGACTGTCCCTACCCCTCCTACTTCAACTCTCCCTCCACACTCTTCCCCCTCTCTGCTCTACCCCTCCCTCCCCTCCCACACCCTCTCTTCCCCCTCCACCACCCCTCTTCACCCCCATCTCCCCCCCACCCCCTTCCCCTCTCTCTTGCACCACTCCCCGCTACCCCTCTGCCCCTCACTCACCACTCTTCCCCTCTCCCTCCCCCCTCCCTCTCTCCCTCTCTTCCCCCTACTCCTCTCCCCTTCCCCTCATCCCCTCTCTCCACCTCTAACATCCCCTCCCCCCTCCCCCTTTCCTGCCCTCCCCGCTCTCCTCCCACTCCCCACTCTCCTCCCCGTCCCTCTCCCCCCACCCTGCTCTCTTCTCCCTCACCAATCTCTCCCCTTTCCTCCTCCGCCTCTCTCCTCCCTCCCCTCCCTCCCCTCTTCTCTCCCCACCCCGTCTCCCTCTCCCCCCTCCCCCCCTCCCCTCTTCTCTCCCAACCCCGTCGCCACCCTCCACCCTCCCCCACACCTCTCTACCCTTCTCCTCGCCTTACCCACCCCTCTCTCCTCCCCCTCTCCATCCCCTTCTCCTCACCCCTCTCCCTCTCATCCCCCTCCTCCTCCCACCCCTATTACTCTCTCCCACATCCCCCTTCCCTCTCTCACCCCGTCCCCTTCCCCCTACCCCGCTATCCCTCTTCAACCACCCCCCCCTACACCTCTCCCCCTCCCTCTCTCCCACTTCCACCACTCCCCCTACACCTCTCCATCTCCCCATTCTTCCACTTAACTCCCAAACCCATCCCCATCTCCCACCACAACCCCCCCCCCACCCCTCTCCCCCCTCCCTTCTCTCTCACTCCCCACTCTTCCTCTCTCCCTCCCCCACCTCTATCCCTCCCCCCTCCTTCTCTCCCTCTCTTCCCCCTACTCCTCTCCCCTTCCCCTCATCCCCTCTCTCCACCTCTAACATCCCCTCCCCCCTCTCCCCCCTTCCTGCCCTCCCCGCTCTCCTACCACTCTCCTCCCCCTCCCTCTCCCCCACCCTGCTCTCTTCTCCCTCACCAATTTCTCCCCTTTCCTCCTCCCCCTCTCCCCTCCCTCCCCCTCTCCTCTTCTCTCCCCACCCCGTCTCCCTCTCCCCTCTTCTCTCCCCACCCCGTCTTCCTCTCCACCCCTCCCCCCGCCTGTGTTTGGGGGGTGGTTAGTGTGAGTGTGATGCCGCAGCCCCCCCCCCCTTCCCGCAAACGTGCGTTGGGAAAACAGCCCGCCAACAGTCTCTCTGTCTTTAAGACAGAACTGCAGATGCTTGAAAATCAAAGGTACACAAAAAAATGCTTCATAACCTCAGCGGGTGCAGCAGCATCTATGTATCAAAAGAAATAGACAACGTTTCGTGAAAACCCGTCTGAGGATGGGTTTCCGCAAAAAGCATTGCCTATTTCCTTCACTCCATAGATGCTGCTGCACCCGCAGTGTTTCTCGAGTTTTATTGTGTGTACCAGTCTATCTGTCTCTCCCCTCTCTCTCTCTCTGCCCTTCTCTCTTCACAGCCCGCGACTCAACTCATGCACGCCTGCTCCAACCCATCCCCTTCACCTCTCTCCCCATCCTCTTCTTCCTCTCTCCACCCCTCTCCTCTCTCACCCTCCTCTCTCCCCCCCTTCCTCTCAACCCTCCTCCTCCCCCACCTCACAATTTTTTTTTCTAACATTAAATTTTCTCTCT
>JAXLNO010003704.1:0-29644 GCA_038087875.1 Malacoraja senta
CTGGATTTATGGCCAGCGAGCCGGAAATATGGCGACCTTGCCGGGTTGTGGCGACCTTGCCGGATTTGTGGCGATCTTGCCGGATTTATAGCGACCTTGCCGGATTTGTGGCGACCTTGCCGGATTTATGGCGACCTTGCCGGCAATATGGCGACCTTGCCGGATTTGAGGCGACGTATCCGGATTTATGGCGACCTAGCTCGAAAATTGCGACCTTGTCGGATTTGTGGCGAGCTTGCCGGATTTATGGCGACCTAGCCGGAAATATGGCGACCTTGCCGGATTTGTGGCGACCTTGCCGGATTTGTGGTGATCTTGCCGCATTTATGGCGACCTTGCCGGAAACATGGCGACCTGGCCGCATTTGTGGCGACCTTGCCGGATTTATGGCGACCTCGCCGGAAATATGGCGACCTCGCCGGATTTAAGGCGACCTGCCGGATTTATGACGTCCTTGCCGGAAATATGGCGACCTTGCTGAAAATGTGGCGACCTTGCCGGATTTGAGGCCACCTTGCCGGAAAATGGCTATCTCACCGGATTTATGGCGACCTTGCGGGATTTGTGGCGAACTTGCCAGATTTATGGCGACCTCGCCGGATTTATGGCGAACTTGCCGGATTTGTGGCGAACTTGCCGGATAGTTGGCGACATCGCCGGGAATGTGGCGACCTTGCCGGATTTGTGGGGACATTTGCCGGATTTATGGCGACTTTGCCTGAAATGTGGCGACCTTCCCTGATTTGTGGCCACCTTGCCGGATATATGGCGACCATGCCTGAAATATGGCGACCTTGCCGGATTTGTGGCGACCTTGTCGGAATTACGGCGAACTTCCCGGAAATATGGCGACCTTGCCGGATTTGTGGCGTTCTTGCAAAATTTATGGCCACCTTGCCGGGATTATGGAGACCTTGCCGGATTTGTGGCGACCTTGCCGCATTTATGGCGACCTTGCCGGAAACATGGCGACCTGGCCGCATTTGTGGCGACCTTGCCGGATTTATGGCGACCTCGCCGGAAATATGGCGACCTCGCCGGATTTAAGGCGACCTGCCGGATTTATGACGTCCTTGCCGGAAATATGGCGACCTTGCTGAAAATGTGGCGACCTTGCCGGATTTGAGGCCACCTTGCCGGAAAATGGCGATCTCACCGGATTTATGGCGACCTTGCGTGATTTGTGGCGAACTTGCCAGATTTATGGCGACCTCGCCGGATTTATGGCGAACTTGCCGGATTTGTGGCGAACTTGCCGGATAGTTGGCGACATCGCCGGGAATGTGGCGACCTTGCCGGATTTGTGGGGACATTTGCCGGATTTATGGCGACCTTGCCTGAAATGTGGCGACCTTCCCTGATTTGTGGCCACCTTGCCGGATATATGGCGACCATGCCTGAAATATGGCGACCTTGCCGGATTTGTGGCGACCTTGTCGGAATTACGGCGAACTTCCCGGAAATATGGCGACCTTGCCGGATTTGTGGCGTTCTTGCCAAATTTATGGCCACCTTGCCGGGATTATGGAGACCTTGCCGGATTTGTGGCGACCTTGCCGGATTTATGGCGACCTTGCCGGTAATATGGCGACCTTGCCGGATTTGTGGCGACCTTGCCGGATTTATGGCGACCTTGCCGGAAATATGGCCAACTTGCCGGATTTGTAGCGACTTTGGCGGATTTATGACGAAATTGCCGGAAATATGGCGACCTTGACGGATTTGTGGCGACCTTGTCGGGTTTATGGCGACCGTGCCGGAAATGTGGCGACCTTGCCAGATTTGTGGCGACCTTGCCTGATTTGTGGCGACCTTGCCGGAATCATGGCGACCGTGCCGGAAATATGGCGACCTTGCCGGATTTATGGCGACCTTGCCGGAAATATGGCGA
The DNA here is from genome assembly GCA_038087875.1 of Malacoraja senta. Lineage (NCBI taxonomy): Eukaryota > Metazoa > Chordata > Chondrichthyes > Rajiformes > Rajidae > Malacoraja > Malacoraja senta. The sequence goes on from JAXLNO010003704.1 coordinate 1,892, forward strand.
CCGTGCCGAAAATATGGCGACCTTGCCGGGTTTATGGCGACCTCGCCGGAACTGTGGCCACCTTGCCGGAGTTATGGCGACCTTGCCGGATTTAAGGCGACCTCGTCGGAAATGTGGCGACCGTGCCGGATTTGAGGCCACCTTGCCGGATTTATGGCGACCTCACCGGAAATATGGCGACCTAGCCGGATTTGAGGCCACCTTGCCGGATTTATGGCGACCTTGCCGGAAATATAGCGACCTTCCCTGATTCGTGGCCACCTTGCCGGATTTATGGCGACCATGCCGGAAATATGGCGACCTTGCCGGATTTGTGTCGACCTTGGCGGATTTATGTCGACCGTGCCGGAAATATGGCGACGTCGCCGGAATTATGGCGACCTTGCCGGATTTATGGCGACCTCGCCGGAAATATGGCGACCTCTCCGGAGTTATAACGACCTTTGTGGACTTATGGCGACCTCGCCTGAAATATGGCGACCTCGCCGGTTTATGGAGACCTTGCCGGACTTATGGCGACCTCGGCGAATATATGGCGACCTTGCCGGATTTATGGCGACCTTGCCGGATTTATGGCGACCTCGCCGGAAATATGGCGACCTCGCCGGATTTAAGGCGACGTTGCCGTCTTTCTGGCGACCTCGCCGGAAATATGGCGACCTCGCCGAATTTATGGCGACCTTGCTGGATTTGTGGCGACCTTGCCGGATTTATGGCGACCTCGCCGGATTTATGGGGACATTGCCGGATTAATGGTGACCTTGCCGGAAATATGGCGACCTTGCCGGAAATGTGGCGACCTTGCCGGATTTGTGGCGACCTTGCCGGATTTATGGCGACCTTGCCGGAATTGTGGTGACCTTGGCGGATTTGTGGCGACCTTGCCGGAGTTATGGCGATCTTGCCGGAAATGTGCCGACCTTGCCGGATTTATGGCGACCTTGTCGGATTTGTGGCGAACTTGCCGGATTTATGGCGACATTGCCGGAAATGTGGCGACTTTGCCGCATTTGTGGCGACCTTGCTGGATTTGTGGCGACCTTGCCTGATTTATGGCGACCTTGCCGGAAATGTGGCGACCTTGCCGGATTTGCGGCGACCTTGCCGGGTGTATGGCGACCTTGCCGGGAATGTGGCGACCTTGCCGGATTTATGGCGAAATTCGAGGATTAATGGCGACCTTGCCGGTAATGTGACGACCTTGCCGGATTTGTGGCGACCTTGCCCGATTAATGGCGACCTTGCCTGAAATGTGGCGACCTTGCCGGATTTATGGCGACCTTGTCGGATTTGTGGCGAACTTGCCGGATTTATGGCGACATTGCCGGAAATGTGGCGACTTTGCCGCATTTGTGGCGACCTTGCTGGATTTGTGCCGACCTTGCCTGATTTATGGCGACCTTGCCGGAAATGTGGCGACCTTGCCGGATTTGCGGCGACCTTGCCGGATGTATGGCGACCTTGCCGGGAATGTGGCGACCTTGCCGAATTTATGGCGAAATTCCCGGATTAATGGCGACCTTGCCGGTAATGTGACGACCTTGCCGGATTTGTGGCGACCTTGCCCGATTAATGGCGACCTTGCCTGAAATGTGTCGACCTTGCCGGATTATGGCGACCTTGTCGGATTTGTGGCGAACTTGCCGGATTTATGGCGACATTGCCGGAAATGTTGCGACTTTGCCGCATTTGTGGCGACCTTGCTGGATTTGTGGCGACCTTGCCTGATTTATGGCGACCTTGCCGGAAATGTGGCAACCTTGCCGGATTTGCGGCGACCTTGCCGGATGTATGGCGACCTTGCCGGTAATGTGGCGACCTTGCCGAATTTATGGCGAAATTCCCGGATTAATGGCGACCTTGCCGGTAATGTGACGACCTTGCCGGATTTGTGGCGACCTTGCCCGATGAATGGCGACCTTGCATGAAATGTGGCGGCCTTGACGGATTTGTGGCGACCTTGACGGATATATGGCGACCTTGCCGGGGATGTGGCGACCTTACCGGATTTGTGTCGACATTGCCGGATTTATTGGCGACATTGCCGGAATTGTGGCGACGTTGCCGGAATTGTGGCGACCTTGCCGGATTTATGGCGACTTTGTGGGATTTGTGGCGACCTTGCCGGATTTATGACGACCTTGCCGGAAATGTGGCGACCTTGCCGGATTCATGGCGACCTTGCCGGAAATGTGGCGTCCTTGCCGGATTTGTGGCGACGATGCCGGAAATATGGAGACCTTGCCGGATTTATGGCGTCCTAACCGGATTTATGGCGACCGTGGCGGAAATACGACGACCTTGCCGGAGTTATGGCGACTTTCCAGATTTATGGCAAACTTGCCGGATTTATGGCGACTTTGCCGGAACTGTGGCGACATCGCCGGAATTATGACGACGTTGCCCGATTTATGGCGACCTCGCCGGAAATATGGCGACCTCGCCGGATTTATGGCGACCTTGCCGGAAATATGGAGACCTTGCCGGATTTATGGCGACCCTGCGGGAAATATGGCGACCTTGCCGGAAATGTGGCGACCTTGCCGGATTTGTGGCGACCTTGCCGGATTTATGGCGACCTTGCCGGAAATGTGGTGACCTTGGCGGATTTGTGGCGACCTTGCCGGATTTATGGCGATCTTGCCGGAAATGTGGCGACCTTGCCGGATTTATGGCGACCTTGTCGGATTTGTGGCGAACTTGCCGGATTTATGGCGACATTGCCGGAAATGTGGCGACTTTGCCGCATTTGTGGCGACCTTGCTGGATTTGTGGCGACCTTGCCTGATTTATGGCGACCTTGCCGGAAATGTGGCGACCTTGCCGGATTTGCGGCGACATTGCCGGATGTATGGCGACCTTGCCGGGAATGTGGCGACCTTGCCGGATTTATGGCGAAATTCCCGGATTAATGGCGACCTTGCCGGTAATGTGACGACCTTGCCGGATTTGTGGCGACCTTGCCCGATTAATGGCGACCTTGCCTGAAATGTGGCGACCTTGACGGATTTGTGGCGACCTTGACGGTTATATGGCGACCTTGCCGGGGATGTGGCGACCTTACCGGATTTGTGTCGACCTTGCCGGATTTATTGGCGCATTGCCGGAATTGTGGCGACGTTGCCGGAATTGTGGCGACCATGCCGGATTTATGGCGACTTTGTGGGATTTTTGGCGACCTTGCCGGATTTATGACGACCTTGCCGGAAATGTGGCGACCTTGCCGGATTCATGGCGACCTTGCCGGAAATGTGGCGTCCTTGCCGGATTTGTGGCGACGATGCCGGAAATATGGAGACCTTGCCGGATTTAGGGCGTCCTAACCGGATTGATGGCGACCGTGGCGGAAATACGACGACCTTGCCGGAGTTATGGCGACTTTCCAGATTTATGGCAAACTTGCCGGATTTATGGCGACTTTGCCGGAACTATGGCGACATCGCCGGAATTATGGCGACGTTGCCCGATTTATGGCGACCTCGCCGGAAATATGGCGACCTCGCCGGATTTATGGCGACCTTGCCGGAAATATGGAGACCTTGCCGGATTTATGGCGACCTTGTCGCATTTGTGGCGACCTTGCCGGATTTATGGTGACCTTGCCGGAAATATGGCGACATTGCCGGAAATGTGGCGACCTTGCCGGATTTGTGGCGACCTTGCCGGATTTATGGCGACCTTGCCGGAAATGTGGCGACCTTGCTGGATTTGTGGCGACCTTGCCGGATTTATGGCGATCTAGCCCGGAATGTGGCGACCGTGCCGGATTTATGGCGACAATCCCGGATTAATGGTGACCTTGCCTGAAATGTGGCGACCTTGCCGGGAATGTGGCGACCTTGCCGGATTTATGGCGAAATTCGAGGATTAATGGCGACCTTGCCGGTAATGTGACGACCTTGCCGGATTTGTGGCGACCTTGCCCGATTAATGGCGACCTTGCCTGAAATGTGGCGACCTTGCCGGATTTATGGCGACCTTGTCGGATTTGTGGCGTACTTGCCGGATTTATGGCGACATTGCCGGAAATGTGGCGACTTTGCCGCATTTGTGGCGACCTTGCTGGATTTGTGCCGACCTTGCCTGATTTATGGCGACCTTGCCGGAAATGTGGCGACCTTGCCGGATTTGCGGCGACCTTGCCGGATGTATGGCGACCTTGCCGGGAATGTGGCGACCTTGCCGAATTTATGGCGAAATTCCCGGATTAATGGCGACCTTGCCGGTAATGTGACGACCTTGCCGGATTTGTGGCGACCTTGCCCGATTAATGGCGACCTTGCCTGAAATGTGTCGACCTTGCCGGATTTATGGCGACCTTGTCGGATTTGTGGCGAACTTGCCGGATTTATGGCGACATTGCCGGAAATGTGGCGACTTTGCCGCATTTGTGGCGACCTTGCTGGATTTGTGGCGACCTTGCCTGATTTATGGCGACCTTGCCGGAAATGTGGCAACCTTGCCGGATTTGCGGCGACCTTGCCGGATGTATGGCGACCTTGCCGGTAATGTGGCGACCTTGCCGAATTTATGGCGAAATTCCCGGATTAATGGCGACCTTGCCGGTAATGTGACGACCTTGCCGGATTTGTGGCGACCTTGCCCGATGAATGGCGACCTTGCATGAAATGTGGCGGCCTTGACGGATTTGTGGCGACCTTGACGGATATATGGCGACCTTGCCGGGGATGTGGCGACCTTACCGGATTTGTGTCGACATTGCCGGATTTATTGGCGACATTGCCGGAATTGTGGCGACGTTGCCGGAATTGTGGCGACCTTGCCGGATTTATGGCGACTTTGTGGGATTTGTGGCGACCTTGCCGGATTTATGACGACCTTGCCGGAAATGTGGCGACCTTGCCGGATTCATGGCGACCTTGCCGGAAATGTGGCGTCCTTGCCGGATTTGTGGCGACGATGCCGGAAATATGGAGACCTTGCCGGATTTATGGCGTCCTAACCGGATTTATGGCGACCGTGGCGGAAATACGACGACCTTGCCGGAGTTATGGCGACTTTCCAGATTTATGGCAAACTTGCCGGATTTATGGCGACTTTGCCGGAACTGTGGCGACATCGCCGGAATTATGACGACGTTGCCCGATTTATGGCGACCTCGCCGGAAATATGGCGACCTCGCCGGATTTATGGCGACCTTGCCGGAAATATGGAGACCTTGCCGGATTTATGGCGACCCTGCGGGAAATATGGCGACCTTGCCGGAAATGTGGCGACCTTGCCGGATTTGTGGCGACCTTGCCGGATTTATGGCGACCTTGCCGGAAATGTGGTGACCTTGGCGGATTTGTGGCGACCTTGCCGGATTTATGGCGATCTTGCCGGAAATGTGGCGACCTTGCCGGATTTATGGCGACCTTGTCGGATTTGTGGCGAACTTGCCGGATTTATGGCGACATTGCCCGGAAATGTGGCGACTTTGCCGCATTTGTGGCGACCTTGCTGGATTTGTGGCGACCTTGCCTGATTTATGGCGACCTTGCCGGAAATGTGGCGACCTTGCCGGATTTGCGGCGACATTGCCGGATGTATGGCGACCTTGCCGGGAATGTGGCGACCTTGCCGGATTTATGGCGAAATTCCCGGATTAATGGCGACCTTGCCGGTAATGTGACGACCTTGCCGGATTTGTGGCGACCTTGCCCGATTAATGGCGACCTTGCCTGAAATGTGGCGACCTTGACGGATTTGTGGCGACCTTGACGGTTATATGGCGACCTTGCCGGGGATGTGGCGACCTTACCGGATTTGTGTCGACCTTGCCGGATTTATTGGCGCATTGCCGGAATTGTGGCGACGTTGCCGGAATTGTGGCGACCATGCCGGATTTATGGCGACTTTGTGGGATTTTTGGCGACCTTGCCGGATTTATGACGACCTTGCCGGAAATGTGGCGACCTTGCCGGATTCATGGCGACCTTGCCGGAAATGTGGCGTCCTTGCCGGATTTGTGGCGACGATGCCGGAAATATGGAGACCTTGCCGGATTTAGGGCGTCCTAACCGGATTGATGGCGACCGTGGCGGAAATACGACGACCTTGCCGGAGTTATGGCGACTTTCCAGATTTATGGCAAACTTGCCGGATTTATGGCGACTTTGCCGGAACTATGGCGACATCGCCGGAATTATGGCGACGTTGCCCGATTTATGGCGACCTCGCCGGAAATATGGCGACCTCGCCGGATTTATGGCGACCTTGCCGGAAATATGGAGACCTTGCCGGATTTATGGCGACCTTGTCGCATTTGTGGCGACCTTGCCGGATTTATGGTGACCTTGCCGGAAATATGGCGACATTGCCGGAAATGTGGCGACCTTGCCGGATTTGTGGCGACCTTGCCGGATTTATGGCGACCTTGCCGGAAATGTGGCGACCTTGCTGGATTTGTGGCGACCTTGCCGGATTTATGGCGATCTAGCCCGGAATGTGGCGACCGTGCCGGATTTATGGCGACAATCCCGGATTAATGGTGACCTTGCCTGAAATGTGGCGACCTTGCCGGGAATGTGGCGACCTTGCCGGATTTATGGCGAAATTCGAGGATTAATGGCGACCTTGCCGGTAATGTGACGACCTTGCCGGATTTGTGGCGACCTTGCCCGATTAATGGCGACCTTGCCTGAAATGTGGCGACCTTGCCGGATTTATGGCGACCTTGTCGGATTTGTGGCGTACTTGCCGGATTTATGGCGACATTGCCGGAAATGTGGCGACTTTGCCGCATTTGTGGCGACCTTGCTGGATTTGTGCCGACCTTGCCTGATTTATGGCGACCTTGCCGGAAATGTGGCGACCTTGCCGGATTTGCGGCGACCTTGCCGGATGTATGGCGACCTTGCCGGGAATGTGGCGACCTTGCCGAATTTATGGCGAAATTCCCGGATTAATGGCGACCTTGCCGGTAATGTGACGACCTTGCCGGATTTGTGGCGACCTTGCCCGATTAATGGCGACCTTGCCTGAAATGTGTCGACCTTGCCGGATTTATGGCGACCTTGTCGGATTTGTGGCGAACTTGCCGGATTTATGGCGACATTGCCGGAAATGTGGCGACTTTGCCGCATTTGTGGCGACCTTGCTGGATTTGTGGCGACCTTGCCTGATTTATGGCGACCTTGCCGGAAATGTGGCAACCTTGCCGGATTTGCGGCGACCTTGCCGGATGTATGGCGACCTTGCCGGTAATGTGGCGACCTTGCCGAATTTATGGCGAAATTCCCGGATTAATGGCGACCTTGCCGGTAATGTGACGACCTTGCCGGATTTGTGGCGACCTTGCCCGATGAATGGCGACCTTGCATGAAATGTGGCGGCCTTGACGGATTTGTGGCGACCTTGACGGATATATGGCGACCTTGCCGGGGATGTGGCGACCTTACCGGATTTGTGTCGACATTGCCGGATTTATTGGCGACATTGCCGGAATTGTGGCGACGTTGCCGGAATTGTGGCGACCTTGCCGGATTTATGGCGACTTTGTGGGATTTGTGGCGACCTTGCCGGATTTATGACGACCTTGCCGGAAATGTGGCGACCTTGCCGGATTCATGGCGACCTTGCCGGAAATGTGGCGTCCTTGCCGGATTTGTGGCGACGATGCCGGAAATATGGAGACCTTGCCGGATTTATGGCGTCCTAACCGGATTTATGGCGACCGTGGCGGAAATACGACGACCTTGCCGGAGTTATGGCGACTTTCCAGATTTATGGCAAACTTGCCGGATTTATGGCGACTTTGCCGGAACTATGGCGACATCGCCGGAATTATGACGACGTTGCCCGATTTATGGCGACCTCGCCGGAAATATGGCGACCTCGCCGGATTTATGGCGACCTTGCCGGAAATATGGAGACCTTGCCGGATTTATGGCGACCCTGCGGGAAATATGGCGACCTTGCCGGAAATGTGGCGACCTTGCCGGATTTGTGGCGACCTTGCCGGATTTATGGCGACCTTGCCGGAAATGTGGTGACCTTGGCGGATTTGTGGCGACCTTGCCGGATTTATGGCGATCTTGCCGGAAATGTGTCGACCTTGCCGGATTTATGGCGACCTTGTCGGATTTGTGGCGAACTTGCCGGATTTATGGCGACATTGCCGGAAATGTGGCGACTTTGCCGCATTTGTGGCGGCCTTGCTGGATTTGTGGCGACCTTGCCTGATTTATGGCGACCTTGCCGGAAATGTGGCGACCTTGCCGGATTTGCGGCGACCTTGCCGGATGTATGGCGACCTTGCCGGGAATGTGGCGACCTTGCCGGATTTATGGCGAAATTCCCGGATTAATGGCGACCTTGCCGGTAATGTGACGACCTTGCCGGATTTGTGGCGACCTTGCCCGATTAATGGCGACCTTGCCTGAAATGTGGCGACCTTGACGGATTTGTGGCGACCTTGACGGTTATATGGCGACCTTGCCGGGGATGTGGCGACCTTACCGGATTTGTGTCGACCTTGCCGGATTTATTGGCGCATTGCCGGAATTGTGGCGACGTTGCCGGAATTGTGGCGACCTTGCCGGATTTATGGCGACTTTGTGGGATTTTTGGCGACCTTGCCGGATTTATGACGACCTTGCCGGAAATGTGGCGACCTTGCCGGATTCATGGCGACCTTGCCGGAAATGTGGCGTCCTTGCCGGATTTGTGGCGACGATGCCGGAAATATGGAGACCTTGCCGGATTTAGGGCGTCCTAACCGGATTTATGGCGACCGTGGCGGAAATACGACGACCTTGCCGGAGTTATGGCGACTTTCCAGATTTATGGCAAACTTGCCGGATTTATGGCGACTTTGCCGGAACTATGGCGACATCGCCGGAATTATGACGACGTTGCCCGATTTATGGCGACCTCGCCGGAAATATGGCGACCTCGCCGGATTTATGGCGACCTTGCCGGAAATATGGAGACCTTGCCGGATTTATGGCGACCTTGTCGCATTTGTGGCGACCTTGCCGGATTTATGGTGACCTTGCCGGAAATATGGCGACATTGCCGGAAATGTGGCGACCTTGCCGGATTTGTGGCGACCTTGCCGGATTTATGGCGACCTTGCCGGAAATGTGGCGACCTTGCTGGATTTGTGGCGACCTTGCCGGATTTATGGCGATCTTGCCCGGAATGTGGCGACCGTGCCGGATTTATGGCGACAATCCCGGATTAATGGTGACCTTGCCTGAAATGTGGCGACCTTGACGGATTTGTGGCGACCTTGACGGATATATGGCGACCTTGCCGGGGATGTGGCGACCTTACCGGATTTGTGTCGACCTTGCCGGGTTTATTGGCGACATTGCCGGAATTGTGGCGACGTTCCCGGAATTGTGGCGACCTTGCCGGATTTATGGCGACTTTGTGGAATTTTTGGCGACCTTGCCGGATATATGACGACCTTGCCGGAAATGTGGCGACCTTGCCGGATTCTTGGCGACCTTGCCGGAAATGTGGCGTCCTTGCCGGATTTGTGGCGACGATGCCGGAAATATGGAGACCTTGCCGGATTTATGGCGTCCTAACCGGATTTATGGCGACCGTGGCGGAAATACGACGACCTTGCCGGAGTTATGGCGACTTTCCAGATTTATGGCAAACTTGCCGGATTTATGGCGACTTTGCCGGAACTATGGCGACATCGCCGGAATTATGGCGGTTGCCCGATTTATGGCGACCTCGCCGGAAATATGGCGACCTCGCCGGATTTATGGCTACCTTGTCGGAAATATGGAGACCTTGCTGGATTTATGGCGACCTTGCTGGATTTGTGGCGACCTTGCCGGATTTATGGCGATCTTCCCCGGAATGTGGCGACCTTGCCGGATTTATGCCGACATTCCCGGATTAATGGCGACCTTGCCGGAAATGTGGCGACATTGCCGGGTTAGTGGCGACCTTGCCGGATATATGGCGACCTTGCCTGAAATGTGCCGACCTTGACGGATTTGTGGCGACCTTGCCGGATTCATGTCGACCTTGCCGGGGATGTGGCGACCTTGCCGGATTTATGGCGTCCTAGCCGGATTTATGGCGACCGTGCCGGAAATACGGCGACCTTGCCGGAGTTATGGTGACTTTGCAGATTTATGGCGACCTTGCCGGATTTATGGCGACTTTGCCGGATATATGGCGACCTTGCCGGATTTATGGCGACTTTGCCGGATACATGGCGACCTCGCCGGAATTATGCCGACCTTGCCGGATTTATGGCGACCTGGCCGGAAATATGGCGACCTCGCCGGATTTATGGCGACCTTGCCGGAAATATGGCGATATTGCCGGATTTATTGCGACCTTGCCGCATTTGTGTCGACCTTGCCGGATTTATGGTGACCTTGCCGGAAATATGGCGACATTGCCGGAAATGTGGCGACCGTGCCGGATTTGTGGCGACCTTGCCGGATTCATGGCGACGTTGCCGGAAATGTGGCGACCTGCCGGATTTGTGGCGACGATGCCGGATTTCTGGCGACCTTGCCGAAATGTTGCGACCTTGCCGGATTTGTGGCGACCTTGCCGGATCTATGGCGACCTTGCCGGAAATGTGGCGACCTTGCCGGATTTGACGCGACCTTGCCGGAAGTATGGCGACCTTGCCGGATTTATGGCGTCCTAGCCGGATTTATGGCGACCGTGCCGGAAATACGGCGACCTTGCCGGTGTTATGGCGACTTTGCAGATTTATGGCAAACTTGCCGGATTTATGGCGACTTTGCCGGAAATATGGCGACCTTGTGGATTTATGGCGACCTTGCCGGAAATATGGCGACCTTGTGGATTTATAGCGACCTTGCCGCATTTGTGGCGACCTGGCCGGATTTATGGTGACCTTGCCGGAAATATGGCGACATTGCCGGAAATGTGGCGACCTTGCCCGATTTGTGGCGACCTTGCCGGATTTATGGCGACCTTGCCGGAAATCTGGCGACCTTGCCGGATTTGTGGCGACCTTGCCGGATTTATGGCGACCTTGCCGGAAATGTGGCGAACTTGCCGGATTTGTGGCGACCTTGCCGGATTTATGGCGATCTTGCCCGAAATGTGGCGACGTTGCCGGATTTATGGCGACATTCCCGGATTAATGGCGACATTGCCGTAAATGTGGCGACCTTGCCGGATTTGTGGCGACCTTGCCGGAATGTTGCGACCTTGCCGGATTTGTGGCGACCTTGCCGGATGTATGGCGACCTTGCTGGAAATGTGGCGACCTTGCCGGATTTAACGCGACCTTGCCGGAAATATGGCGACCTCGCCGGTTTGATGGCGACTTGCCGGAAATATGGAGACCTTGCCGGATTTGTGGCAACCTTGCCGCATTTATGGCGACCTTGCCGGAAATGTGGCGAACTTGCCGGATTTGTGGCGACCTTGCCGGATTTATGGCGACCTTGCCGGGAATGTGGCGACCTTGCCGGCTTTATGGCGACATTCCCGGATTAATGGCGACCTTGCCGGAAATGTGGCGACCTTGCCGGAATTGTGGCGACCTTGCCGCATTTGTGGCGACCCTGCTGGATCTGTGGCGACCTTGCCGGATTTATGGCGAACATGCCGGATATATGGCGACCTTGCCTGGAATGTGGCGACCTTGACGAATTTGTGGCGACCTTGCCGGATTCATGGCGACCTTGCCGGAGATGTGGCGACCTTGCCGGATTTATGGCGTCCTAGCCGGATTTATGGCGACCGTGCCGGAAATACGGCGACCTTGCCGGAGTTATGGTGACTTTGCAGATTTATGGCGACCTTGCCGGATTTATGGCGACTTTGCCGGATATATGGCGACCTTGCCGCCTTTATGGCGACTTTGCCGGATACATGGCGACCTCGCCGGAATTATGCCGACCTTGCCGGATTTATGAGACCTGGCCGGAAATATGGCGACCTCGCCGGATTTATGGCGACCTTGCCGGAAATATGGCGACCTTGCCGGATTTATTGCGACCTTGCCGCATTTGTGTCGACCTTGCCGGATTTAACGCGACCTTGCCGGAAATATGGCGAGCTGCCGGATTTATGGCGTCCTAGTCGGATTTATGGCGACCGTGCCGGAAATACGGCGACCTTGCCGGCGTTATGGCGACTTTGCAGATTTATGGCAAACTTGCCGGATTTATGGCGACTTTGCCGGAACTATGGTGACATCGCCGGAATTCTGGCGACCTTGCCGATTTATGGCGACCTCGCCGGAAATATTGCGACCTCGCCGGATTTAAGGCGACCTTGCCGGAAATATGGCGATTTATAGCGACCTTGCCGTGGATATGTGGATTTATAGCGACCTTGCCGCATTTGTGGCGACCTTGTCGGATTTATGGTGACCTTGCCGGAAATATGGCGACATTGCCGGAAATGTGGCGACCTTGCCCGATTTGTGGCGACCTTGCCGGATTTATGGCGACATTGCCGGAAATGTGGCGACCTGGCCGCATTTGTGGCGACCTTGCCGGATTTATGGCGACCTCGCCGGAAATATGGCGACCTCGCCGGATTTAAGGCGACCTGCCGGATTTATGACGTCCTTGCCGGAAATATGGCGACCTTGCTGAAAATGTGGCGACCTTGCCGGATTTGAGGCCACCTTGCCGGAAAATGGCGATCTCACCGGATTTATGGCGACCTTGCGGGATTTGTGGCGAACTTGCCAGATTTATGGCGACCTCGCCGGATTTATGGCGAACTTGCCGGATTTGTGGCGAACTTGCCGGATAGTTGGCGACATCGCCGGGAATGTGGCGACCTTGCCGGATTTGTGGGGACATTTGCCGGATTTATGGCGACTTTGCCTGAAATGTGGCGACCTTCCCTGATTTGTGGCCACCTTGCCGGATATATGGCGACCATGCCTGAAATATGGCGACCTTGCCGGATTTGTGGCGACCTTGTCGGAATTACGGCGAACTTCCCGGAAATATGGCGACCTTGCCGGATTTGTGGCGTTCTTGCAAAATTTATGGCCACCTTGCCGGGATTATGGAGACCTTGCCGGATTTGTGGCGACCTTGCCGCATTTATGGCGACCTTGCCGGAAACATGGCGACCTGGCCGCATTTGTGGCGACCTTGCCGGATTTATGGCGACCTCGCCGGGAATATGGCGACCTCGCCGGATTTAAGGCGACCTGCCGGATTTATGACGTCCTTGCCGGAAATATGGCGCCCTTGCTGAAAATGTGGCGACCTTGCCGGATTTGAGGCCACCTTGCCGGAAAATGGCGATCTCACCGGATTTATGGCGACCTTGCGTGATTTGTGGCGAACTTGCCAGATTTATGGCGACTTCGCCGGATTTATGGCGAACTTGCCGGATTTGTGGCGAACTTGCCGGATAGTTGGCGACATCGCCGGGAATGTGGCGACCTTGCCGGATTTGTGGGGACATTTGCCGGATTTATGGCGACCTTGCCTGAAATGTGGCGACCTTCCCTGATTTGTGGCCACCTTGCCGGATATATGGCGACCATGCCTGAAATATGGCGACCTTGCCGGATTTGTGGCGACCTTGTCGGAATTACGGCGAACTTCCCGGAAATATGGCGACCTTGCCGGATTTGTGGCGTTCTTGCCAAATTTATGGCCACCTTGCCGGGATTATGGAGACCTTGCCGGATTTGTGGCGACCTTGCCGGATTTATGGCGACCTTGCCGGTAATATGGCGACCTTGCCGGATTTGTGGCGACCTTGCCGGATTTATGGCGACCTTGCCGGAAATATGGCCAACTTGCCGGATTTGTAGCGACTTTGGCGGATTTATGACGAAATTGCCGGAAATATGGCGACCTTGACGGATTTGTGGCGACCTTGTCGGGTTTATGGCGACCGTGCCGGAAATGTGGCGACCTTGCCAGATTTGTGGCGACCTTGCCTGATTTGTGGCGACCTTGCCGGAATCATGGCGACCGTGCCGGAAATATGGCGACCTTGCCGGATTTATGGCGACCTTGCCGGAAATATGGCGACCGTGCCGAAAATATGGCGACCTTGCCGGGTTTATGGCGACCTCGCCGGAACTGTGGCCACTTTGCCGGAGTTATGGCGACCTTGCCGGATTTAAGGCGACCTCGTCGGAAATGTGGCGACCGTGCCGGATTTGAGGCCACCTTGCCGGATTTATGGCGACCTCACCGGAAATATGGCGACCTAGCCGGATTTGAGGCCAGCTTGCCGGATTTATGGCGACCTTGCCGGAAATATGGCGACCTTCCCTGATTCGTGGCCACCTTGCCGGATTTATGGCGACCATGCCGGAAATATGGCGACCTTGCCGGATTTGTGTCGACCTTGGCGGATTTATGTCGACCGTGCCGGAAATATGGCGACGTCGCCGGAATTATGGCGACCTTGCCGGATTTATGGCGACCACGCCGGACATATGGCGACCTCTCCGGAGTTATAACGACCTTTGTGGACTTATGGCGACCTCGCCTGAAATATGGCGACCTCGCCGGTTTATGGAGACCTTGCCGGACTTATGGCGACCTCGGCGAATATATGGCGACCTTGCCGGATTTATGGCGACCTTGCCGGATTTATGGCGACCTCGCCGGAAATATGGCGACCTCGCCGGATTTAAGGCGACGTTGCCGTCTTTCTGGCGACCTCGCCGGAAATATGGCGACCTCGCCGAATTTATGGCGACCTTGCTGGATTTGTGGCGACCTTGCCGGATTTATGGCGACCTCGCCGGATTTATGGGGACATTGCCGGATTAATGGTGACCTTGCCGGAAATATGGCGACCTTGCCGGAAATGTGGCGACCTTGCCGGATTTGTGGCGACCTTGCCGGATTTATGGCGACCTTGCCGGAATTGTGGTGACCTTGGCGGATTTGTGGCGACCTTGCCGGATTTATGGCGATCTTGCCGGAAATGTGCCGACCTTGCCGGATTTATGGCGACCTTGTCGGATTTGTGGCGAACTTGCCGGATTTATGGCGACATTGCCGGAAATGTGGCGACTTTGCCGCATTTGTGGCGACCTTGCTGGATTTGTGGCGACCTTGCCTGATTTATGGCGACCTTGCCGGAAATGTGGCGACCTTGCCGGATTTGCGGCGACCTTGCCGGGTGTATGGCGACCTTGCCGGGAATGTGGCGACCTTGCCGGATTTATGGCGAAATTCGAGGATTAATGGCGACCTTGCCGGTAATGTGACGACCTTGCCGGATTTGTGGCGACCTTGCCCGATTAATGGCAGCCTTGCCTGAAATGTGGCGACCTTGCCGGATTTATGGCGACCTTGTCGGATTTGTGGCGAACTTGCCGGATTTATGGCGACATTGCCGGAAATGTGGCGACTTTGCCGCATTTGTGGCGACCTTGCTGGATTTGTGCCGACCTTGCCTGATTTATGGCGACCTTGCCGGAAATGTGGCGACCTTGCCGGATTTGCGGCGACCTTGCCGGATCTATGGCGACCTTGCCGGGAATGTGGCGACCTTGCCGAATTTATGGCGAAATTCCCGGATTAATGGCGACCTTGCCGGTAATGTGACGACCTTGCCGGATTTGTGGCGACCTTGCCCGATTAATGGCGACCTTGCCTGAAATGTGTCGACCTTGCCGGATTTATGGCGACCTTGTCGGATTTGTGGCGAACTTGCCGGATTTATGGCGACATTGCCGGAAATGTGGCGACTTTGCCGCATTTGTGGCGACCTTGCTGGATTTGTGGCGACCTTGCCTGATTTATGGCGACCTTGCCGGAAATGTGGCAACCTTGCCGGATTTGCGGCGACCTTGCCGGATGTATGGCGACCTTGCCGGTAATGTGGCGACCTTGCCGAATTTATGGCGAAATTCCCGGATTAATGGCGACCTTGCCGGTAATGTGACGACCTTGCCGGATTTGTGGCGACCTTGCCCGATGAATGGCGACCTTGCATGAAATGTGGCGGCCTTGACGGATTTGTGGCGACCTTGACGGATATATGGCGACCTTGCCGGGGATGTGGCGACCTTACCGGATTTGTGTCGACATTGCCGGATTTATTGGCGACATTGCCGGAATTGTGGCGACGTTGCCGGAATTGTGGCGGCCTTGCCGGATTTATGGCGACTTTGTGGGATTTGTGGCGACCTTGCCGGATTTATGACGACCTTGCCGGAAATGTGGCGACCTTGCCGGATTCATGGCGACCTTGCCGGAAATGTGGCGTCCTTGCCGGATTTGTGGCGACGATGCCGGAAATATGGAGACCTTGCCGGATTTATGGCGTCCTAACCGGATTTATGGCGACCGTGGCGGAAATACGACGACCTTGCCGGAGTTATGGCGACTTTCCAGATTTATGGCAAACTTGCCGGATTTATGGCGACTTTGCCGGAACTATGGCGACATCGCCGGAATTATGACGACGTTGCCCGATTTATGGCGACCTCGCCGGAAATATGGCGACCTCGCCGGATTTATGGCGACCTTGCCGGATTCGTGGCGACCTTGCCGGATTTATGGCGACCTTGCCGGGAATGTGGGGACCTTGCCGGCTTTATGGCGAACTTGCCGGATAGTTGGCGACATCGCCGGGAATGTGGCGACCTTGCCGGATTTGTGGGGACATTTGCCGGATTTATGGCGACTTTGCCTGAAATGTGGCGACCTTCCCTGATTTGTGGCCACCTTGCCGGATATTTGGCGACCATGCCTGAAATATGGCGACCTTGCCGGATTTGTGGCGACCTTGTCGGAATTACGGCGAACTTCCCGGAAATATGGCGACCTTGCCGGATTTGTGGCGTTCTTGCAAAATTTATGGCCACCTTGCCGGGATTATGGAGACCTTGCCGGATTTGTGGCGACCTTGCCGCATTTATGGCGACCTTGCCGGAAACATGGCGACCTGGCCGCATTTGTGGCGACCTTGCCGGATTTATGGCGACCTCGCCGGGAATATGGCGACCTCGCCGGATTTAAGGCGACCTGCCGGATTTATGACGTCCTTGCCGGAAATATGGCGACCTTGCTGAAAATGTGGCGACCTTGCCGGATTTGAGGCCACCTTGCCGGAAATGGCGATCTCACCGGATTTATGGCGACCTTGCGTGATTTGTGGCGAACTTGCCAGATTTATGGCGACCTCGCCGGATTTATGGCGAACTTGCCGGATTTGTGGCGAACTTGCCGGATAGTTGGCGACATCGCCGGGAATGTGGCGACATTGCCGGATTTGTGGGGACATTTGCCGGATTTATGGCGACCTTGCCTGAAATGTGGCGACCTTCCCTGATTTGTGGCCACCTTGCCGGATATATGGCGACCATGCCTGAAATATGGCGACCTTGCCGGATTTGTGGCGACCTTGTCGGAATTACGGCGAACTTCCCGGAAATATGGCGACCTTGCCGGATTTGTGGCGTTCTTGCCAAATTTATGGCCACCTTGCCGGGATTATGGAGACCTTGCCGGATTTGTGGCGACCTTGCCGGATTTATGGCGACCTTGCCGGTAATATGGCGACCTTGCCGGATTTGTGGCGACCTTGCCGGATTTATGGCGACCTTGCCGGAAATATGGCCAACTTGCCGGATTTGTAGCGACTTTGGCGGATTTATGACGAAATTGCCGGAAATATGGCGACCTTGACGGATTTGTGGCGACCTTGTCGGGTTTATGGCGACCGTGCCGGAAATGTGGCGACCTTGCCAGATTTGTGGCGACCTTGCCTGATTTGTGGCGACCTTGCCGGAATCATGGCAACCGTGCCGGAAATATGGCGACCTTGCCGGATTTATGGCGACCTTGCCGGAAATATGGCGACCGTGCCGAAAATATGGCGACCTTGCCGGGTTTATGGCGACCTCGCCGGAACTGTGGCCACCTTGCCGGAGTTATGGCGACCTTGCCGGATTTAAGGCGACCTCGTCGGAAATGTGGCGACCGTGCCGGATTTGAGGCCACCTTGCCGGATTTATGGCGACCTCACCGGAAATATGGCGACCTAGCCGGATTTGAGGCCACCTTGCCGGATTTATGGCGACCTTGCCGGAAATATGGCGACCTTCCCTGATTCGTGGCCACCTTGCCGGATTTATGGCGACCATGCCGGATATATGGCGACCTTGCCGGATTTGTGTCGACCTTGGCGGATTTATGTCGACCGTGCCGGAAATATGGCGACGTCGCCGGAATTATGGCGACCTTGCCGGATTTATGGCGACCTCGCCGGAAATATGGCGACCTCTCCGGAGTTATAACGACCTTTGTGGACTTATGGCGACCTCGCCTGAAATATGGCGACCTCGCCGGTTTATGGAGACCTTGCCGGACTTATGGCGACCTCGGCGAATATATGGCGACCTTGCCGGATTTATGGCGACCTTGCCGGATTTATGGCGACCTCGCCGGAAATATGGCGACCTCGCCGGATTTAAGGCGACGTTGCCGTCTTTCTGGCGACCTCGCCGGAAATATGGCGACCTCGCCGAATTTATGGCGACCTTGCTGGATTTGTGGCGACCTTGCCGGATTTATGGCGACCTCGCCGGATTTATGGGGACATTGCCGGATTAATGGTGACCTTGCCGGAAATATGGCGACCTTGCCGGAAATGTGGCGACCTTGCCGGATTTGTGGCGACCTTGCCGGATTTATGGCGACCTTGCCGGAATTGTGGTGACCTTGGCGGATTTGTGGCGACCTTGCCGGATTTATGGCGATCTTGCCGGAAATGTGCCGACCTTGCCGGATTTATGGCGACCTTGTCGGATTTGTGGCGAACTTGCCGGATTTATGGCGACATTGCCGGAAATGTGGCGACTTTGCCGCATTTGTGGCGACCTTGCTCGATTTGTGGCGACCTTGCCTGATTTATGGCGACCTTGCCGGAAATGTGGCGACCTTGCCGGATTTGCGGCGACCTTGCCGGGTGTATGGCGACCTTGCCGGGAATGTGGCGACCTTGCCGGATTTATGGCGAAATTCGAGGATTAATGGCGACCTTGCCGGTAATGTGACGACCTTGCCGGATTTGTGGCGACCTTGCCCGATTAATGGCGACCTTGCCTGAAATGTGGCGACCTTGCCGGATTTATGGCGACCTTGTCGGATTTGTGGCGAACTTGCCGGATTTATGGCGACATTGCCGGAAATGTGGCGACTTTGCCGCATTTGTGGCGACCTTGCTGGATTTGTGCCGACCTTGCCTGATTTATGGCGACCTTGCCGGAAATGTGGCGACCTTGCCGGATTTGCGGCGACCTTGCCGGATGTATGGCGACCTTGCCGGGAATGTGGCGACCTTGCCGAATTTATGGCGAAATTCCCGGATTAATGGCGACCTTGCCGGTAATGTGACGACCTTGCCGGATTTGTGGCGACCTTGCCCGATTAATGGCGACCTTGCCTGAAATGTGTCGACCTTGCCGGATTTATGGCGACCTTGTCGGATTTGTGGCGAACTTGCCGGATTTATGGCGACATTGCCGGAAATGTGGCGACTTTGCCGCATTTGTGGCGACCTTGCTGGATTTGTGGCGACCTTGCCTGATTTATGGCGACCTTGCCGGAAATGTGGCAACCTTGCCGGATTTGCGGCGACCTTGCCGGATGTATGGCGACCTTGCCGGTAATGTGGCGACCTTGCCGAATTTATGGCGAAATTCCCGGATTAATGGCGACCTTGCCGGTAATGTGACGACCTTGCCGGATTTGTGGCGACCTTGCCCGATGAATGGCGACCTTGCATGAAATGTGGCGGCCTTGACGGATTTGTGGCGACCTTGACGGATATATGGCGACCTTGCCGGGGATGTGGCGACCTTACCGGATTTGTGTCGACATTGCCGGATTTATTGGCGACATTGCCGGAATTGTGGCGACGTTGCCGGAATTGTGGCGGCCTTGCCGGATTTATGGCGACTTTGTGGGATTTGTGGCGACCTTGCCGGATTTATGACGACCTTGCCGGAAATGTGGCGACCTTGCCGGATTCATGGCGACCTTGCCGGAAATGTGGCGTCCTTGCCGGATTTGTGGCGACGATGCCGGAAATATGGAGACCTTGCCGGATTTATGGCGTCCTAACCGGATTTATGGCGACCGTGGCGGAAATTCGACGACCTTGCCGGAGTTATGGCGACTTTCCAGATTTATGGCAAACTTGCCGGATTTATGGCGACTTTGCCGGAACTATGGCGACATCGCCGGAATTATGACGACGTTGCCCGATTTATGGCGACCTCGCCGGAAATATGGCGACCTCGCCGGATTTATGGCGACCTTGCCGGAAATATGGAGACCTTGCCGGATTTATGGCGACCCTGCGGGAAATATGGCGACCTTGCCGGAAATGTGGCGACCTTGCCGGATTTGTGGCGACCTTGCCGGATTTATGGCGACCTTGCCGGAAATGTGGTGACCTTGGCGGATTTGTGGCGACCTTGCCGGATTTATGGCGATCTTGGCGGAAATGTGGCGACCTTGCCGGATTTATGGCGACCTTGTCGGATTTGTGGCGAACTTGCCGGATTTATGGCGACATTGCCGGAAATGTGGCGACTTTGCCGCATTTGTGGCGACCTTGCTGGATTTGTGGCGACCTTGCCTGATTTATGGCGACCTTGCCGGAAATGTGGCGACCTTGCCGGATTTGCGGCGACCTTGCCGGATGTATGGCGACCTTGCCGGGAATGTGGCGACCTTGCCGGATTTATGGCGAAATTCCCGGATTAATGGCGACCTTGCCGGTAATGTGACGACCTTGCCGGATTTGTGGCGACCTTGCCCGATTAATGGCGACCTTGCCTGAAATGTGGCGACCTTGACGGATTTGTGGCGACCTTGACGGTTATATGGCGACCTTGCCGGGGATGTGGCGACCTTACCGGATTTGTGTCGACCTTGCCGGATTTATTGGCGCATTGCCGGAATTGTGGCGACGTTGCCGGAAATGTGGCGACCTTGCCGGATTTATGGCGACTTTGTGGGATTTTTGGCGACCTTGCCGGATTTATGACGACCTTGCCGGAAATGTGGCGACCTTGCCGGATTCATGGCGACCTTGCCGGAAATGTGGCGTCCTTGCCGGATTTGTGGCGACGATGCCGGAAATATGGAGACCTTGCCGGATTTAGGGCGTCCTAACTGGATTTATGGCGACCGTGGCGGAAATACGACGACCTTGCCGGAGTTATGGCGACTTTCCAGATTTATGGCAATCTTGCCGGATTTATGGCGACTTTGCCGGAACTATGGCGACATCGCCGGAATTATGGCGACGTTGCCCGATTTATGGCGACCTCGCGGAAATATGGCGACCTCGCCGGATTTATGGCGACCTTGCCGGAAATATGGAGACCTTGCCGGATTTATGGCGACCTTGTCGCATTTGTGGCGACCTTGCCGGATTTATGGTGACCTTGCCGGAAATATGGCGACATTGCCGGAAATGTGGCGACCTTGCCGGATTTGTGGCGACCTTGCCGGATTTATGACGACCTTGCCGGAAATGTGGCGAACTTGCCGGATTTGTGGCGACCTTGCCGGATTTATGGCGACCTTGCCGGAAATGTGGCGACCTTGCTGGATTTGTGGCGACCTTGCCGGATTTATGGCGATCTTGCCCGGAATGTGGCGACCTTGCCGGATTTATGGCGACAATCCCGGATTAATGGTGACCTTGCCTGAAATGTGGCGACCTTGACGGATTTGTGGCGACCTTGACGGATATATGGCGACCTTGCCGGGGATGTGGCGACCTTACCGGATTTGTGTCGACCTTGCCGGGTTTATTGGCGACATTGCCGGAATTGTGGCGACGTTGCCGGAATTGTGGCGACCTTGCCGGATTTATGGCGGCTTTGTGGAATTTTTGGCGACCTTGCCGGATATATGACGACCTTGCCGGAAATGTGGCGACCTTGCCGGATTCTTGGCGACCTTGCCGGAAATGTGACGTCCTTGCCGGATTTGTGGCGACGATGCCGGAAATATGGAGACCTTGCCGGATTTATGGCGTCCTAACCGGATTTATGGCGACCGTGGCGGAAATACGACGACCTTGCCGGAGTTATGGCGACTTTCCAGATTTATGGCAAACTTGCCGGATTTGTGGCGACTTTGCCGGAACTATGGCGACATCGCCGGAATTATGGCGGTTGCCCGATTTATGGCGACCTCGCCGGAAATATGGCGACCTCGCCGGATTTATGGCTACCTTGTCGGAAATATGGAGACCTTGCTGGATTTATGGCGACCTTGCTGGATTTGTGGCGACCTTGCCGGATTTATGGCGATCTTCCCCGGAATGTGGCGACCTTGCCGGATTTATGGCGACATTCCCGGATTAATGGCGAGCTTGCCGGAAATGTGGCGACATTGCCGGGTTAGTGGCGACCTTGCCGGATATATGGCGACCTTGCCTGAAATGTGGCGACCTTGACGGATTTGTGGCGACCTTGCCGGATTCATGTCGACCTTGCCGGGGATGTGGCGACCTTGCCGGATTTATGGCGTCCTAGCCGGATTTATGGCGACCGTGCCGGAAATACGGCGACCTTGCCGGAGTTATGGTGACTTTGCAGATTTATGGCGACCTTGCCGGATTTATGGCGACTTTGCCGGATATATGGCGACCTTGCCGGATTTATGGCGACTTTGCCGGATACATGGCGACCTCGCCGGAATTATGCCGACCTTGCCGGATTTATGGCGACCTGGCCGGAAATATGGCGACCTCGCCGGATTTATGGCGACCTTGCCGGAAATATGGCGATATTGCCGGATTTATTGCGACCTTGCCGCATTTGTGTCGACCTTGCCGGATTTATGGTGACCTTGCCGGAAATATGGCGACATTGCCGGAAATGTGGCGACCGTGCCGGATTTGTGGCGACCTTGCCGGATTCATGGCGACGTTGCCGGAAATGTGGCGACCTTGCCGGATTTGTGGCGACGATGCCGGATTTCTGGCGACCTTGCCGAAATGTTGCGACCTTGCCGGATTTGTGGCGACCTTGCCGGATCTATGGCGACCTTGCCGGAAATGTGGCGACCTTGCCGGATTTGACGCGACCTTGCCGGAAGTATGGCGACCTTGCCGGATTTATGGCGTCCTAGCCGGATTTATGGCGACCGTGCCGGAAATACGGCGACCTTGCCGGTGTTATGGCGACTTTGCAGATTTATGGCAAACTTGCCGGATTTATGGCGACTTTGCCGGAAATATGGCGACCTTGTGGATTTATGGCGACCTTGCCGGAAATATGGCGACCTTGTGGATTTATAGCGACCTTGCCGCATTTGTGGCGACCTGGCCGGATTTATGGTGACCTTGCCGGAAATATGGCGACATTGCCGGAAATGTGGCGACCTTGCCCGATTTGTGGCGACCTTGCCGGATTTATGGCGACCTTGCCGGAAATCTGGCGACCTTGCCGGATTTGTGGCGACCTTGCCGGATTTATGGCGACCTTGCCGGAAATGTGGCGAACTTGCCGGATTTGTGGCGACCTTGCCGGATTTATGGCGATCTTGCCCGAAATGTGGCGACGTTGCCGGATTTATGGCGACATTCCCGGATTAATGGCGACATTGCCGTAAATGTGGCGACCTTGCCGGATTTGTGGCGACCTTGCCGGAATGTTGCGACCTTGCCGGATTTGTGGCGACCTTGCCGGATGTATGGCGACCTTGCCGGAAATGTGGCGACCTTGCCGGATTTAACGCGACCTTGCCGGAAATATGGCGACCTCGCCGGTTTGATGGCGACTTGTCGGAAATATGGAGACCTTGCCGGATTTGTGGCAACCTTGCCGCATTTATGGCGACCTTGCCGGAAATGTGGCGAACTTGCCGGATTTGTGGCGACCTTGCCGGATTTATGGCGACTTTGCCGGGAATGTGGCGACCTTGCCGGCTTTATGGCGACATTCCCAGATTAATGGCGACCTTGCCGGAAATGTGGCGACCTTGCCGGAATTGTGGCGACCTTGCCGCATTTGTGGCGACCCTGCTGGATCTGTGGCGACCTTGCCGGATTTATGGCGACCATGCCGGATATATGGCGACCTTGCCTGGAATGTGGCGACCTTGACGAATTTGTGGCGACCTTGCCGGATTCATGGCGACCTTGCCGGAGATGTGGCGACCTTGCCGGATTTATGGCGTCCTAGCCGGATTTATGGCGACCGTGCCGGAAATACGGCGACCTTGCCGGAGTTATGGTGACTTTGCAGATTTATGGCGACCTTGCCGGATTTATGGCGACTTTGCCGGATATATGGCGACCTTGCCGCCTTTATGGCGACTTTGCCGGATACATGGCGACCTCGCCGGAATTATGCCGACCTTGCCGGATTTATGAGACCTGGCCGGAAATATGGCGACCTCGCCCGATTTATGGCGACCTTGCCGGAAATATGGCGACCTTGCCGGATTTATTGCGACCTTGCCGCATTTGTGTCGACCTTGCCGGATTTAACGCGACCTTGCCGGAAATATGGCGAGCTGCCGGATTTATGGCGTCCTAGTCGGATTTATGGCGACCGTGCCGGAAATACGGCGACCTTGCCGGCGTTATGGCGACTTTGCAGATTTATGGCAAACTTGCCGGATTTATGGCGACTTTGCCGGAACTATGGTGACATCGCCGGAATTCTGGCGACCTTGCCGATTTATGGCGACCTCGCCGGAAATATTGCGACCTCGCCGGATTTAAGGCGACCTTGCCGGAAATATGGCGATTTATAGCGACCTTGCCGTGGATATGTGGATTTATAGCGACCTTGCCGCATTTGTGGAGACCTTGCCGGATTTATGGTGACCTTGCCGGAAATATGGCGACATTGCCGGAAATGTGGCGACCTTGCCCGATTTGTGGCGACCTTGCCGGATTTATGGCGACATTGCCGGAAATGTGGCGACCTTGCCGGATTTATGGCGACATTCCCGGATTAATGGCGACATTGCCGTAAATGTGGCGACCTTGCCGGATTTGTGGCGACCTTGCCGGAATGTTGCGACCTTGCCGGATTTGTGGCGACCTTGCCGGATGTATGGCGACCTTGCCGGAAATGTGGCGACCTTGCCGGATTTATGGCGACCTTGCCGGAAATATGGCGACATTGCCGGAAATGTGGCGACCTTGCCGGATTCGTGGCGACCTTGCCGGAAATATGGCGACTTGCCGGATTTATGGCGTCCTAGTCGGATTTTATGGCGACCCGTGCCGGAAATACGGCACCTTGCCGGCGTTATGGCGACTTTGCAGATTTATGGCAAACTTGCCGGATTT
This sequence comes from Malacoraja senta, assembly GCA_038087875.1. NCBI lineage: Eukaryota > Metazoa > Chordata > Chondrichthyes > Rajiformes > Rajidae > Malacoraja > Malacoraja senta. Next base: position 27,143 of record JAXLNO010003704.1, read on the forward strand.
ATGGCGACTTTGCCGGAATTATGGCCGACATCGCCGGAATTATGGCGGTGCCCGATTTATGGCGACCTCGCCGGAAATATGGCGACCTCGCCGGATTTATGGCGACCTTGTCGGGAAATATGGAAACCTTGCCGGATTTATGGCGACCTTGTCGCATTTGTGGCGACCTTGCCGGATTTATGGTGACCTTGCCGGAAATATGGCGACATTGCCGGAAATGTGGCGACATTGCCGGATTTGTGGCGACCTTGCCGGATTTATGGCGACCTTGCCGGAAATGTGGCGAACTTGCCGGATTTGTGGCGACCTTGCCGGATTTATGGCGACTCTGCCGGAAATGTGGCGACCTTGCTGGATTTGTGGCGACCTTGTCGCATTTGTGGCGACCTTGCCGGATTTATGGTGACCTTGCCGGAAATATGGCGACATTGCGGGAAATGTGGCGACATTGCCGGATTTGTGGCGACCTTGCCGGAAATGTGCGAACTTGCCGGGATTTGTGGCGACCTTGCCGGATTTATGGCGACATTCCCGGATTAATGGCGACCTTGCCGGAAATGTGGCGACATTGCCGGATTTGTGGCGACCTTGCCGGATATATGGCGACCTTGCCTGAAATGTGGCGACCTTGACGGATTTGGTGGCGACCTTGCCGGATTCATGTCGACTTGCCGGGGATGTGGCGACCTTGCCGGATTTATGGCGTCCTAGCCGGATTTATGGCGACCGTGCCGGAAATACGGCGACCTTGCCGGAGTTATGGTGACTGCAGATTTATGGCGACCTTGCCGGGATTTATGGCGACTTTGCCGGAACTATGGCGACATCGCCCGGAATTATGGCGGTTGCCCGATTTATGGCGACCTCGCCGGAAATATGGCGACCTTGTCGGAAATATGGAACCTTGCCGATTTATGGCGACCTTTCGCATTTGTGGCGACCTTGCCGGATTTATGGTGACCTTGCCGGAAATATGGCGACATTGCCGGAAATGTGGCGACATTGCCGGATTTGTGGCGACCTTGCCGGATTTATGGCGACCTTGCCGGAAATGTGGGCGAACTTGCCGGATTTGTGGCGACCTTGCCGGATTTATGGCGACCTTGCCGGAAATATGGCGACCTCGCCGGATTTATGGCGACCTTGCCGGAAATATGGCGACCTTGCCGGATTTATTGCGACCTTGCCGCATTTGTGTCCACCTTGCCGGATTTAACGCGACCTTGCCGGAAATATGGCGAGCTGCCGGATTTATGGCGTCCTAGTCGGATTTATGGCGACCGTGCCGGAAATACGGCGACCTTGCCGGCGTTATGGCGACTTTGCATATTTATGGCAAACTTGCCGGATTATGGCGACTTTGCCGGAACTATGGTGACATCGCCGGAATTTCTGGCGACCCTTGCCGATTTATGGCGACCTCGCCGGAAATATTGCGACCTCGCCGGATTTAAGGCGACCTTGCCGGAAATATGGCGATTTATAGCGACCTTGCCGTGGATATGTGGATTTATAGCGACCTTGCCGCATTGTGGCGACCTTGCCGGATTTATGGTGACCTTGCCGGAAATATGGCGACATTGCCGGAAATTGGCGACCTTGCCCGATTTGTGGCGACCTTGCCGGATTTATGGCGACATTGCCGGATTAATGGCGACATTGCCGTAAATGTGGCGACCTTGCCGGATTTGTGGCGACTGCCGTAATGTTGCGACCTTGCCGGATTTGTGGCGACCTTGCCGGATGTATGGCGACTTTGCCGGAAATGTGGGCGACCTTGCCGGATTTATGGCGACCTTGCCGGAAATATGGCGACATTGCCGGAAATGTGGCGACCTTGCCGGATTCGTGGCGACCTTGCCGGAAATATGGCGACTTGCCGGATTTATGGCGTCCTAGTCGGATTTATGGCGACCGTGCCGGAAATACGGCGACCTTGCCGGCGTTATGGCGACTTTGCAGATTTATGGCAAACTTGCCGGATTTATGGCGACTTTGCCGGAATTATGGCGACATCGCCGGAATTATGGCGGTTGCCCGATTTATGGCGACCTCGCCGGAAATATGGCGACCTCGCCGGATTTATGGCGACCTTGTCGGAAATATGCAGACCTTGCCGGATTTATGGCGACCTTGCCGGAAATATGGCGACCTTGTGGATTATAGCGACCTTGCCGCATTTGTGGCGACCTGGCCGGATTTATGGTGACCTTGCCGGAAATATGGCGACATTGCCGGAAATGTGGCGACCTTGCCCGATTTGTGGCGACCTTGCCGGATTTATGGCGACCTTGCCTGAAATCTGGCGACCTTGCCGGATTTGTGGCGACCTTGCCGGATTTATGGGGACCTTGCCGGAAATGTGGCGAACTTGCCGGATTTGTGGCGACCTTGCCGGATTTATGGCGATCTTGCCCGAAATGTGGCGACGTTGCCGATTTATGGCGACATTCCCGGATTAATGGCGACATTCGCCGTAAATGTGGCGACCTTGCCGGATTT